>CATIWO010017571.1:0-31276 GCA_949673435.1 Macaranga tanarius | reverse complement strand
TGTGTTAATTGCAAATTGGATCTTGGGCAAGGAATTCTTCATTTGATGAAGAACTATGCAAGTGAAAATTTTTGTTTTTCACCCTCTTTGGCATACACCTTCCGCTTTAGTATGTTGCATAGCATGTTTCCTTTCAATATCTTAGTCTAGAAGCCACCACATCCAATTTATTTTAATATTTTTAAGCAAAACTTTTCCTACAAGAATATTAAACTTTTGTTCTTAATCCTTTGATTTAAAATTTGGCTAACCTTTGCTTTTGCAATTCAAATATTTAAATTATACCTCATGGCCGTTTTCATAAAAATTGCATCATTTGAACACTAAGTATCATGGACTCAAACTAAACAATTTTTGAAAAATACCTGACATATTTTGCTTGTGTTGCAGCTTAAGGTACCAATCTTCTATAACAAGCTGAATATATTTGACAAATAATCCCAATCACTTATAAATTTCCTATATGCTGGCAATAATCTTAGCTTTAACTATGAGACTTCATTCGGCTTTTATGAATTTTCAAATATATGAAAATTATCCCAAAGCCAAATTTCACCAACTTAATGCTAGCTTCATTATTTGTTTATATTTATGGCCTCAAAATGTTAAAAATCTAACCAGTTTTAGAAACCTCAAAATTATATTGAATTTGAGCATTTGAGCCCTAAGGTCTCTTCTAAACGTCTAAATTATTCTTCTTTAAGAGTGGACAAATGTATGAACCTATATTGTCTAGGTTTGCTACTATAATTTATATAATTGTAACATCATGATTGTACGTCCCTATAGAAAACTTTCTTTTTTCTCATTTTCTTCCCTCAAAAGTTCTTCATACTTAGTAACTTTCGTAACCAATTCATAAAAATCTTTAAATTTTATAACTGAAATTTCTTCCTCAGTTTAATGTCAAGACCTTTTTATGCCATCTTAACATATTCAATCTCAGGCAAGAGAATTTTATACCAGTTCTGCATCTTTTTGAACCTTGCAATAAACAAGTTAACACTTTTTCTGGCCTTTTGAATTATGCTTGACAATTCAGCAATACACATTTGTAGTTCAACTCTGAAAAATTGAGTGTGGAATTGACGTTCCATTTTCTACCAAGTAAAAATTAAATTTTTAGGTAAGGTAGCATATCATGTGAAAGCTTCTCCAGTCAATATGTTTGAAAGAAGTCTCAACTTGAAATTTGGAAAGTTCTTATAATTGGCAAGTTTTCCAAACTAAATGGTAAAGCATGCAATATGTTCCAAAATTGACTAACCATCCTTTTAAAAAATAAGAAATATTCTAGAATGTGATAACCCCTTAGATAGGGATTATCTCTATAAATTATATAAAGATATGGCTTATATAATTCTGGACGGTAAATTTGGCACAGACAAGGTCCATAGAGCTCTTGCATCACATCATGAACAATCTCCAAATCAACTCCCATCCTCAAAGGTAGGATTTAAGGTAAATATGGCTAAGGATTTTGCACTTGTCCCTAAGAAATTACTCAATCTACAAGTGGAATATTTCCCTTCAAGCCTCTCCCTTGATAAACCACCATTTAATCATAAATTCCAAACTGTAGGTTTGGTTTAGTCCTGTAAAAAATTCTAATTAGGATTAACTCTGTTATTTTTTAAATTAGTACCATTGCACCCATTCTATCTGTTATGAACAGCTCCTCTGTTCATTACTACAGACTCTTCTCTCCTATACGATGCAATGTATCTATTATCATCACTATATGCTTGAAGTCCCTCAGTATTTGTCCTAATAGTGGATGATTTCCAAGTTTTTCCTGAGACTGAGGTTCAGTTACCACTCTTGAATGAGTATTCAGGTTGCCTAGAAAATTATTCACCCATCCGGGTGAATGAGTTCAATATTTCATGTATAAAATCTTATAAAGCATTATGAATCAATTCCATGGAGTTGTAAAGAGAACTATGTATATGTTACATTAAATTCTAAAATTGTCTACATCCTTCTATAAAAATAGCTTGAGCATTAGTACCTTTACTTCTAACTGTTAAAGTATTATCATTTTTAAAAATTTTCCCTGTGGAGCCAAGAGGTGCCTTACTCCAAGTTTGATCGTAAGACATCGAGTCTTCATGAATTTGTTTCTCTAGTTCACCTATTTCTACAGGCAAAATGGTCGGATCACCAATTTCAATTGTATTTTTTCCACTTTTTAACCTTGTTATTCTGTTGGAATAGGTCCCACCAAGTGTGCGAAAAGATCTTTGCTACTTTTTTGGCAATTCAAGTTTGATTTAGTATGCGAGCCTGCTAGAGGAAGTTTTTCTCAAAGAAAGGGCTAACTTCCATTCAAACAACATAGATTCTCGAACTCTTTTACCGTAATTTGCTCGAATTCCAATAAGATTTGTAAATTATATAAACTTTGGATTTAATAAAAGAAAATTAACAATGCAATGAATAGTAATCTTCTGAAGAAAATTTTATATATTGCTTATGGAATGCAAAATATAAATAAAAGTATAAATGAAGTATTTGTAAATTTGAAATAAATAAGAACATGAATAGAAACATTACTAAACAATAAAAAGTTAATGATATTGTTGATAATTGAGATATGTATATATCTGTCTGTTGAGTTGTGTGTTACAAGTTGATGCTTATCCTTCTCTTGCTCTTATGCACAAAATTCATCAGTTTTCCTCAAATAATATCAGCTAATCATTAATCTTCATTTTCTTGTAATTGATCTTATTACTTGCATGTCACTTCTTTTTAAGCTCTTCAGTTCCTCAAAACTTCTAAAAACTTACGTATTTTTAACCTCACCACCTCTTAGCTTCTATGACGTAACTTTCAGTGTCATTTCTTCCTCAGCAACTTAAAAACATTCCAGAAACTTTACGTATATTCTTAATTAAGACTCTTTTCGTGGGTTGGATTTTAAAATTAATTTATTAGCCTAAATTTAAAATTGTATACAAAATAGATAGCAATCTTCAATTTGTGATTTTTATTTTGGTTAACTAACTAATAGCTAATTAATAATTTTTTATTGTTGTGGTTTATCTTTGTTATACATCACTTATTTTATTTATAATTATTATTTTTATATCACTTATAAATACTCTCTTTTTTTCAATGAAAGCCCAATGGCTATGGCGTGCACAATAAGGGGTAGCCATCCCTTTAACATTCACCATAAAGGTAATAATTTTCACCAATATTGGTAGATGGTGACCACGAAAAATCAAATTTTAAACCTTCCACAATTTTTACAAGTGAAAATACCAATCAATTTAGTTCTCAATAACTATTACTCTTGATATTATAAATACCCTTTTGATCATTAATCATTGGATTTTCAATTCTCTAACAACTATCATTCTTGATGTTAATATTATTTTTTTAATCTCAAAATAAAGATGAAATGTGTAATATAGAAATTTTTTATAATTTTATAATTATTTACTTCTTATTTTTTATAACGATAAAAATCAAAATTAAGTTACATTCGAGGTCTAACTCAAATGGTAAAAGTGTTTTTACTTTTGGATAAAAAGTTTTGAGGTTAAGTCCCACTTCCCACTAGACTTGTAAGATTCCACATTATGTGATGACTCACAAAAATAAATTTAAAAATACTAACATCTAACAACTAATAATTTATTGTCCCCCTCCTCGTTCACTAGTTCAAAAAAAAATCAAAATTAAGTTAATTAATTAACTTTTCGTTGTATCACATTTTATTAATTCAGATACTTCCTTGTAAACCATAGACGTATATGGTTATTTTCATAAAATTTTTACCATTTATAAGAGAAATGATATGCAAGTTTTTAGAATCAACAGTGGGCATATTACTTCATTTATAAAGATAAAATAGAATAGGTTGTAAACTTGAGTTCGAAGATTTGATCTCAGTTAGAGTCAATATAAAATAAATTTATAAAAAATGACTTCTTAATTTCGATTCTTACTTAATTTTCAATGCATAAAAAGAAGAAAAATTTGAGATGAAAGACAACGAATAACAATTAAAAAAAGTCTTAGTTTATTTTGATTAGCATAATATTAAAAAAATTGTTAGTTTATATTGATGAATTTGGTTATTTTAGTTTTATCATCATCAAGTAGCTAGAATATGCATGACTTAAGTCAAAATATAATATTTTATTGTAATAGCTTTTAATTATTTTTTTCATTTTCTCAAAAGAAAAAAGGAATTGGCATAAAATATTGGAATGTAATTAAGAATGTCTTAGCAAGTTGAGGTATAAAGCAGGCCCCAAGGAAGTGTATTATTTGCAAATTATTCAAAATTCATTTTGAGCATATATCAATTTGCTAATGTCTCCACTGAAGAGAAAAAAATTAACATGTGCGTCATCCATTGAAATAAAACTAACCTATAAAACAATGAAAAAGGAATCATATTCCTTCACAATAATTGAGCAACAAATTGCAAAGATGTTTGATGCAAAAATCATACCTACAGATAATTAATTTATTTATTCCATATGATAACTTCTACTATTACAGCTCAGAAAAGAGTACTTTCACAGATAACATGTATATATATATATAAGAAGACCAATATATCTGCTACGGGCAGAATAATGTATTTGAGACACGTATTTTTAGAAAAAAAAAAATCTATATTAATTATCAAATATCTCACAAAATTATTGTTTCCTTACATACTAGCAGAGATGGATGTTATATATATTAGTTGGATTTGAACATTGCATCTGGCTCTCGAAGTAGATTCACTTTAACCATACTTATATTATGATAATTAATATATTTAGCCAGCACGAGAGTAGTTTAGTAAGTAGTTTCATTTCAAATATATTACGAAATTGGAAAATTAATTTTTATTTGCAGCAAAAAAAATATTTTTTATAGTGCAGTTTATTAATATTATTTTTAATTAACAGAGAAGTTAATTGATTTCAGTATATATATTGATTGACTAAAAAAAATGAGGTAGTTTTTTGTACTTGGACTACATGATGAAAAAAACAATTATATTTTATATTTTTTTAAATCACGGGAAAATTAATTATACAATCTAATAGTGACACATATTGATTAACTAAAAAATATGCAGTTCTTTTCCACAAACTATATGATAAAAAACAATTATATTTTTCCAAATAAATTCAGAAACAAAATTTTAAATCCATACCACACATACTGTAAGGAAGAAAATAGATAGTAAACTATACAGCCAAAACAAATTGCAAAATTCATTGTCAATAGTTCTCATTCTTTTTCAACCAATTGAAGAATACCATTAAAAAAGAATAATGCCTCTCACTTAGAGTTAAAAAACTTTATCAACATATAGTTTACTTAATTTATTACTGTATAATTTCTTTTATCATAATTTACACCTACATTGTCAATATCATTCATAGAGAATGATAAAATGTGTTAATGATTTAATGTTAAGCATATAAACAAAATTTGAGGCTGATTTACAATTTAGGAACTCAAAATAGGAATTTTTCTTTTGCATTTTATTTTCTTCTTTTTGTCCCTTCAACCTAAAATTTGTAAAGTTGATTTGGAATTAACACTATGCTATAATAAGTGATGAGATGAGGACTAGTTGCCAAACCAAAAGAGCTCTCTCCTCACCACAAACTAAACTCCCAATTCTAAGAAACTGTTTAAGGATATAAGCATCTTAGCATCATCTATCAATATCAAACAAATTCGAGATCGATCAGAGACAACATTTTGGATACTGGGAAAGGGTCCCTTCTCGAAATTTGTACACAAATGAAAAACATAAAAAGTGGGCAGAAAAGAAAATGCTGATCCAAGAAAAAGACATCTGCTTTGGCTTAGTCCAAACAAATTGCATATTACATAAATACATAATTTTTTCCATGTGGGGCATTCTCTTCATTTCCCTCTAAATTAATATCCACCGTTCATTCTACTCTCACTCCCTATTTATACACACCTTTTCTCTCCTCTCTTCATTAGTCCCAAGAGCTCTAGGATTCACTCTTTCATCACCACAGCAAACAATAGAAAACAAAGGGGAAAAAAAGAAGAAGCAAAGGGCTTGCCTCTTTTTCTCATCTTCTGCATTACAAAACAAAGAGTATTCTCTTCATCAATGGCTTGTTTGGAGATGTGTAAGGAGGTTAGTAGGAAGCTCCTACTAGTTATTAACTTAATTTCTCTACTACAAAAGATGATCCTGTAATGATCATTTATTTCTCTTTTAGCTGTATAAAAACTTAAAACTTCACTCTTTTGATTGTAACATGTATGGCTAGCACGTAAAGATGCATTAATGTCATAGAGAGCTAAAAATGATATTTTGGTTTGATGTTGATTGTAGTTTATATATTTTAACTATGTACATGCAGGCTAAGCTCAAACAGGATCAAGATGAATGCACTTTTGATGGAACAGTTGACTGGCACGGTCGTCCTGCCATTAAACAGAAATCTGGGAAGTGGGTAGCTGGAATTATCATACTTTGTAAGTTCCCAATTATGTAAATATATCTGTATATGCTATACCTTTTTCTTATTTGTTTATTTTTAATAAGATGGATCCAGAATCTAAGTAAACGCTCCTAATGTTATGGGATGGTATAAGAAAGAATGCTATGAAATATCATATCCACCTCATAAACATATTTTCATTGATTTGTCCCAACGCACTAAAGAATATATCTCCAAAACTGCATCTCGATTTATCCATATTAGAACTTGAACTATTTTTTCATACCATTTTTTTCCTGTCTTCTGCTTTTTTTTTTTTTTTTTTTTTTTAATTGGGTTGAAATTACATGCAAAAGAAAAAAGAGAAAAAAAGAAAAGAGGAAGAAAAAAAGGAGATAGCTTGTGTATTTTGATGATAAGAGCAGGTTCTTCTCATCTCTAGAATTTCAGTTGAGAGATCGAAGAAGACAAAAAGAAAAAAAAAAAAAAAAGAAAGAAAGTTATGTGAGCAGTTGAAGAGTTAAACAAGTGTTGTATGTAGAGATGCATGGTGGGTTATAGCCAGCTAACAAATGACACAATTGCGTCTTAAGACAGTACTGTTGAGAGAAGTGTTGGTTTGCCACCATGTTCGTCTAGTTTTAGAGAAGTTGAGGAAATTGAACATCCATTTAGACTAAGACGTATCTGACACGTAATCTTACGTCGTCATTTCCACTTTGTGGATTTTTGCCACGTACTATCATCTTCCACACCTATTCATAAAAACAACAAAAACAATTAAAAAATAGTCAGCCCATAAAAATATAGAAAAATACAATCCCACACTAAATTAGGTACACGACACAATCGTGCATACAAATTTCAGCTCCTTTTCTTCGTCATTTCCACAATGCAATATCGTCTAAAAATATCTTTAGGTTATTTTATACTCAATATATAGAGAAAGAGTGGCGGAACCAAAATTTTATGTTATGGGTAAAGTTTTAATTTTTTTCAAATAAATGAATATATATATATATATATATATATATAAGAATTTTTATTTTATGAGGAGTGAAGGGCCATCAATTAAATTTTGGAGGGACAAAAATATAAAATTTGAAAAAATTTTAATATTTATATATATAGTCAACAATTGTGTTGAGTGTAGACATCTTTTATTTTATTTAATCTTGCTATATATATTTAGACGTTAGAAAATTTACTACTTGAATTACTCTTTTCACTACCAAAACAAAAATTTACTATTTGAAAATTTACTAGTAATACTTTTTAAATTAAAGTAATGGAATTTCTTTTATGAAGTGTGTGTTTGTGTATGGTAATCAACTCTTTTTCATGCATGTGGTTATCAATATATATTTTTTAACAAATATGCATATCCACTAAATCAAATACGATGCGAGTTTGGCGCTTACATGATCATGAGCAGTTATGGTTATTAATAGCAAGAGGAACTGATTGTGTAATACTTGAGAAATTAGGTAGCTAATTTTTGGGGGGGGCTAAGCTATGAAAAGAAAGTATACAAAAATATCATTTTTCGAGCTCAGTTTGTGAAGTTGCTATATATATATATATATATATATATATATATATATATATACGCATCCCCTAAACACATGGAAAGTGAAAAGATGGATGCACTCGAAGGATAGGTCAATACAATGAAACGATAGCTACTTTAAATATCGAGTTTGGCACATATAGGCATGGAAGAGGTATCATTTTGGAACTTAAACCGATTGATAGGAACTACTAGCGGATTTCTTTTCTATTATTCTCAATCACATAATTCTATATCTATCTATTTATATCTATTTTGTGGTTAATAGAGCAAGTTTACGCTACTGAACTTTTAATTTTTATGTGTTTTTGTGTCATCTTGACATATTTGATAACTTCTAATCCCAATAAATTGGTTGCCCTAAAAAGGATTCCATTGTTTTAAGACTCCAACTAAAAGGTTACTCCCTATATATTTAAAGTAAGATGTACAAATGGATGGGTTAATTAACCTAACAACTTCAACGGCCTTCTGAATTTCATCTTGAATTAGTTAGACAATGATGTTAATAATTTTTTTTTTTGTGACAGATCAAATGCACGTCTTCTTGTACCATCAGAATTTTGAAATCTACTTTAGTAACATTTAAAATCACTTATAAGTGATTTCAAAAAAAAAAAAAATTAAGCATCTCAAGAATTTTATGAATCTCAGCAAGTTTACAAATTAGTATTATATATATATATATATTGAACTTAGAGAAGAGTTTCACTCCTACATTAGTCAAAAATTGAACCCGTCACCTTTATTGTCATGAAGAGAGTTTTTATTATTTTACTACTCAAATTTGGGTAATTAGTGTTAATGATATGATCCATGAAATTAATTCTATCAAGTGCATATTACTATGCCTCGGCTCCACATTTCATGAAACTATTCAATATGATTAAAAGTGCACTGAAGCAATTTTGTTAAATTCCCTAGTAACTGGAACTAACCAAGAATTATGGTGTCATTTCTTTTCTCCCATAAATGAATCAGTGAACCAAGGTCTGGCAACCCTAGCATTCTTCGGCGTAGGGGTGAACTTGGTGCTGTTCCTGACAAGAGTTTTACA
This sequence comes from Macaranga tanarius, assembly GCA_949673435.1. NCBI lineage: Eukaryota > Viridiplantae > Streptophyta > Magnoliopsida > Malpighiales > Euphorbiaceae > Macaranga > Macaranga tanarius. Next base: position 22,197 of record CATIWO010017571.1, on the reverse strand, counting down.
ACAAAACAATGCTGATGCTGCTAACAATGTTAGCAAGTGGACTGGAACCGTCTACATCTTCTCTCTGGTCGGTGCTTTCCTTAGTGACTCTTATTGGGGAAGATACAAAACCTGTGCCATTTTTCAGGTCATTTTTGTCATAGTAAGTTACTTTGACAACCTTCTGAGTATAATTTTTTTTTTCTGAAATAAAGACAAATTGGCAAGGGTCTAATTGCATATATTTTTGTCCTTAAAATTAAATGACAGGGTCTCGTATTATTGTCACTATCATCATATCTTTTCCTGGTCAGACCTAAGGGATGTGGTGATGAAATGACTCCTTGTGGGTCTCATTCAAGCATGGAAGTTGGCTTCTTTTACCTCTCCATCTATCTCATCGCTCTAGGAAATGGTGGTTATCAGCCTAACATTGCTACATTTGGTGCTGATCAATTTGATGAAGAGGATCCCAAGGAAGGATATTCAAAAGTAGCATTTTTTAGCTACTTTTACCTAGCACTGAACCTAGGTTCCCTCTTCTCTAATACGATATTGGGCTACTTTGAGGATGAAGGGATGTGGGCACTAGGCTTCTGGGCATCTACAGGCTCTGCTTTGATGGCATTGTTTCTGTTTCTTGGAGGAACTGCTCGGTACAGACACTTCAAGCCTTCTGGCAATCCTCTGTCCCGGTTCTGCCAGGTGATAGCTGCAGCAACAAAGAAATGGAGGGTTCAAATGCCACTGAATGCAGAGGACTTGAATGATGTGGATGCTAAAGATTGCTCTGCAAATGGCAACAGAAGGATACTTCACACTCATGGATTCAAGTAGGAACTAAAACTCACTAAGATAATAGTCTATTCTTTAATCCATTACCAATTGGTCTGAAGACTAATTCTTGTCCATTTTGGGTGATATGAATGCTAACTCATGGTCATCCGTGTATTCTTTAGGTTCTTGGATAGAGCAGCTTTCATCTCATCAAGAGATATGGATGAGCAGAATCAGGGTTATCAGAACCCCTGGCGACTCTGCCCAATCACACAAGTTGAAGAAGTGAAATGCATACTGAGACTGCTGCCAATATGGCTCTGCACTATAATATACTCGGTTGTCTTTACACAAATGGCCTCTTTATTTGTAGAACAAGGAGCTGCAATGAAAACTACAATCTCAAACTTCAGAATCCCTCCTGCCAGCATGTCTAGCTTCGACATTCTCAGTGTTGCAGTTTTCATTTTCATTTATCGACGAGTTCTTGATCCACTTGTAAGCAGGATCAGAGGCTCCAAGTCAAAAGGATTAACTGAGCTTCAGAGAATGGGAGTTGGTCTTGTGATAGCAATAATGGCGATGGTTTCAGCCGGTATTGTGGAATGCTATAGACTGAAGTATGCAAGTGAAGACTGCATACATTGTGACGGTTCCAGCTCCTTGAGCATCTTCTGGCAAGTTCCTCAGTATGCTCTAATTGGAGCATCTGAAGTTTTCATGTATGTTGGCCAACTGGAGTTTTTCAATGCACAAACACCAGATGGCTTAAAGAGCTTTGGGAGTGCACTTTGTATGACATCAATCTCACTTGGGAACTATGTTAGTAGCTTGCTCGTGACGATGGTTATGAAGATCTCTACTGAGGATCACATGCCAGGGTGGATCCCAGGGAATCTGAACAATGGTCACCTAGACAGGTTTTACTTTCTCTTAGCTGGTTTGACAACTATAGATTTGGTTGTGTATATGGCATGTGCAAGGTGGTACAAGTGTATCAAGCTCGAAGGAAAATGCCAAGGGAACATGGATGTGGAAAACAACCTTGAAGTCTGATCTTCAGTAAACATCAACCACACCTACACTACCAGCATATAAATAAGGAGGCAATAGGGTGCCATAAACAGTTTCTATATAAAAACTACTGGGTACTATATGAGCACATTTAACACCTAATCTCACCATGTTTCCACGAAACCTGACTTCTCTGTTGATCCTGTTTTTAGAGTCAAAGGTTGGGTAGAAACGGGTTGAAAGGTTTGAAGACCCTTCATTATAAATTTGTTGGTTTTTGTTTGCAAACCATATAATTGTCCTGTGCTTGAAAGAAAATTAAAGTAAAAATAGATTAGGCTCTCTTTGAAGAATATTGCTGAGAGTTGATGGATATGAGAACTGCTCTGTTGATGAACAATAATAGAAAAGTACAGCCTTTCCTCCAAATTACTTTTGTTATCTGCCACTCAGAAATAGACTAACAGAGAGCTCACATTATGAAAGCGTACTAACTTAGGATTAAGAGATTCAACTGAAAAAAATAATAATAATAATAATTAAAAAAAAAAATACACACACATGGGAGATACAAGTTCTTCATCCAATTGGTTTTCTAACCAATAGCCTATCTATTAAACTATTACAACCTTCATAAGATTGAGAGACTTCTTAAGATTGAGAGACTTGAACTTCCAAACACAAACAAAAATTAATTACATGAGATCAACAAATTAATACAAGGACAACTTTTTTTTTTTTTTATGCACATTGATGATACATCAAAATATACCTCCTGATGATGAATATAAATATGCCTCCAATAGAGGCTGAGCACGTGAATAATGCAGGTTGATGAATGAACAAAAACTCGTATACATTACAAATTCTTAAGCACCGAGGCCAAAAAATTTCTGTGGAGCATCTTTACTCAAAAAATCCTGCATAGGAAAAATGTCTCTACACAGTGGAACAAAGTCTTTCTAACCTTTGACGCATACCAAATGCAACCGCCATCAATCACTGTAGCAGCTGTCAGATTCATTTTTCAAAAAATTCACTCAACTACCTCTGCTATTTTAATATTACTACAATGTGCATCAACTAATCCTAACTCACTAAGGATTTTTTTTCTTATTTTGGAGTATGATACATGTTACCGGTTATTGGTAGCCTTCAAAATATACGAAGATTATTTTGTAATTTTGTGTAGACCGTGATGCACTATTCAGATCACAGCTCGCGACACAAGACATTACTCTTTTTTTTTTGTTTTATAACTCTCCCATATAAAACATATATTCATAATCTTCTTCCTTTATCTTTCACTTTGTTTCTGCAAATTAATCTATTTATTATCTTCTTTTCTTTCAAGGAGGAATCTGACTTGATCATCAGAATGTCCTTCAGCCTATAACCTTGGCCTCAGGACTTATTGTCTCTCTATAGAAATCTCTATGAACAGTTGTTGATTTAAAATGTTTTGGCTACTAACGTAAAATTACGCCGTCTGTGAGAAAAAGAGAGAGGATGATTTTTGTTGCTAAAAGGTTTGAAATTTCTTTAGAGAAATTTCAACCACAGAATGTTTCGAAGATGAATTTAGAGAGCAATTGGCTTATAGGGAATAGTATTTTAACAATCCTATGCTACAATTACATAAAGGTAACTTTTTTATTATTTTTATTATTATTCTAGTAGATAAATTTTGGTCGATAACTGTTAATGTCTTGATTATTATATATTGATAGATTTCATTTTGAGAGTAGCAGAATTGTAAACATAAAAAGCCTGCTCTTTGGTAGAAAGTTCTTGATTAAGTGCATTAAAATTCATTCATTGAATGCATTGGTATTGAAGCTTTCAAGTCAAAACAAAGTCTTATGAAAATGTGGTAGAATGTAGATGCACTTGCTGGTTCAATAGGGGCAAACCAAAAATAATTATGTTCACAGCAGCCATCTCTAAAATTTTTAAGTTTTAAATGTTAATGTCAAATTACGTCTAATAAAAAAAAAACTTTACAGAAGCAAAATCAGCTTTGTACCTTGCAAAAAAAATTTTGTACCATCATCACCTTCTCCAAATGTCTAATGAAAAACATACTTCACTAGTACAAAATCAGTTCCGGACCTGGCGAACTTGAATGTGATGAGTAGATTCTTCACGCCAGATAGGTTGCGCTCCACTCTGGACGAGAGTGACATGCTCACCTTCTACCAAGAGACCCTTGTTCTACAAGCAATGAAAGATTTGAAATAAGTATTAGGTGCAGGAAGTGCTGATCCAAGAAGAACAGGAAATATGGATAAAAATCGCTAACCAGTAAGAATTTAAGTGCTCGAGAGAAGGTCTCCTCTGCATCACTTGAGAACTGCATATATATGGGCATGACACCCCGATAAAGCGAAATTCTTTGCATAATCCTCTCTCTGTCCAGAATGAACATGTGTCATGAAAAATATAAAAATTAAAAATTAAGGCAATCTCTAGATTTATATAGCTGCAGACTGTAAGCAAGCTAATTATGCAGGCTAAAAGTTTGTAAGTGCAATTCCTGATGACACGTCCAAATGATAAACATTGGTAAAATATAATAAATGTCACTTAGATGCCTTTTACGGATACACACAAAGGCACCAGATTGCAATGACATGCAAAATCACACTGCTGGAAAAAAAATATGCATTACCTAATTTTTCTTAAATCTTTGACAGACATGCACATGCCTTAAACTTTCCAACTTTAAGAAAGTGCTGCTGTATTTGGCAAAAATATAAGGGATAAGTACAATTTTAATCCCTATGGTTTCGCCTTTTGATAAAACTGGTTCTATGGTTTTTTCTGCAACATTTGAGTACCATGTATTTTATATTTCTTACACTTTAGTACCCTTTCAAATAATATTGTTCAAAATCTATGCTTTAATGTTAAAATAATATGAATTTTTAATAATAAAATCATATAATGAGCGATACATTATTCAACTAATTACAATAAACTCACAACAAATCAAGTTTAGATGTATTTTTAATTTTATTATGAATAAAAAGAAATAATTTTTAAAATATATTTACAATATTTTTAAAAATAACGAATTAGTTAGATTGATCATAAATCATATACAGAATACATTTATCATTGAAATTTAATATTATATTAATGTTTTCTCATAAATTAATGATGATATTAGCTTATAAGGTACTAAAATATATGAAATATGAAATACAGGATACTCAAATGTCGTAGAAAAATTCACATGACCAATTTTGTCAAAAGGTGAAACCACAAAGATCAAAATTATACTTGTCTAAAAATGTAAAGGCCATTGCTACAGTTGCACATTAAAAAGCAAATAGCTAGGAAAAGGAAAAAGAATAAATTACTCTCTTTGCACACTGCTTTCGATACTTACTCATTTGTGAAGGCAAATATTGTTGATGCAGGTCGATAATGACTTAAAAGTATAGCCATGGACCCTGTTCTTGTGAAGACTATGATAGATGTATTAAGAGTGTTTGCCATAATTGTTGCGTGGAAAGCAAACATCTCACCCATGTGGCCCTGCCAGAGAACACCAACCAAGTAATTGGAATATGAAACAAAAGCCGAAAGGAGAAGAAAATGTCACTAGGACAATTGCAGCATAGGCTAGGCTTAACACTTTTTTTCACCCTGGTTTTAGTTGAGCTCTTACTAACAAATCTATTTACAATTGATGCAACAGTTGAACTTACATGTCCAAGCAAATTGGAGAAAGAAAAACACACACATGCCCGCTCTAATCGTGCATACCTTATAGGCACCTTGAGCTGGAGGTGTTGTGTTAACTGGCATACTCAATTCTGTCCTCAAGGCCACTGTATGCATGACCTTAACAGCTTTTATTGGATACCTGAATCCATCATTAGAACCACAAAATTAATAAATGCAAAACAAAATGATGAATCACTAAAATGGAAATTAAAATTAGCTAAATGGAATTATATCTGGCACAATAAAGCTAAACAATATTGACTCTTCATGATCAGTGTCTTTTATCCGAGCAGCTGATTCAGCTATCAAATATAAAATTGAGATATAATGAGTGAGATTAAATTTATATAGATATACATACACATGACAAAAGGTTCCCCTTGTTAATACTTTGATAAAATTTCCAGATGTTTCTCATTAAGCAAAAGACAGTTTACGAAATCAAAAGTAATAATAAAAAGAATTCCCTTATATAACTATGTTTGGCATAACAGAGATTGCTAATGATAATAATTTTCATTAGGATGCTGGTGAGAGGTTCTGGCTATGATAGATGTCCAGTGGTGAGTACAATGACAAGTTTGACAGTAGTTGATCATTATTAAAAGCACAAGAAGCATGATCCCTACTCCTTATGGCCTAGTATCCAGGTTTTCAAATATGGCCAGTTATGTAATGCACACGTGAACAAATACACTGGCCATTATATCATATCTAACAGGCATTTAACCAACCAGTTCAATTTTCAGTGTAATTGCAGTGATTGTGGAATCATAGTGAAATGCTGAAATGCACACCAATAACAGACACTATACAGCATGCCACATTGTGGAAGAGCCATTACACCAAATGAAAGTTGTTAGATGGTCTTTTTTCTTTTTTCTTTCAACCCTTTGACCTTTAAAAACATGCCAGTTCTCACTCATGCTCCTCCCACTTTTCTTTCATTCATATCCTTATAAAACTTGACACCAAAATTCTTACATATGCCCTCAATTTTCAATTAAAAATCTTGCAAGAAAGGAAGTCACAGCCTGAGGTAATTTTCTTTGATCTGTTGCATTTTCTATGATTTTTTCCCCATTTATAGATTGTTCCATCTACAATAAAACTACCACTATTAGAATATCTAGTTTGTTTGGACATACAAAGATAAATGCCAATTCTTCTGGTATAAGGTTCAGTTTTTCATTTTCTTCAAATAGTTGATATTTTGACAACACTTTAGCCTATTGTTAATTTAGTCATCTTGCTAATTCATAAGACAGTGTATCTTAAGCCATTTTATATAATTTCCGATTTTGTAACAACCCTGATCACTTCCATAGTTGATTCTCTTATTTCAAATCTATGAAGTGCAATGCCCAAGTACAAAGTCCAAGTTACATGTCACCCCCAATTAACATGTAACAGATTGTTGGCCTTTCACTACTGTTAGGGACAGGGCAGGGATGTTATTTAAATACAATGGAGGTTGTGCAAGGTAATGGCCTTTATGACCATTGTGTGATGGTCCGAAAAGGAAAGAGCTGTACAAAAAGTACAATGGTTCTCACATAATTTATCTGTGACTCCATAACACTCAAATATATTACTTATCAAAGTTCAAACTTTGCCTCTGTTAGTCATAAGTAAAAGACTAATTCACACTCTTCTAATGCCATTACAATTTTTTTTTTTTGGAAATTAAGATATTTTATTATTAGTTGTATTAAATAATTATTAGCAGATTCTCTTAAACCTATGGATTAAGTGTAGTTTGATATTACTTAAAAGAAAGCGCACAGGAAAATGATTGCAAGAGTTATGTTACATTCATAATGAACCTGATCCTATGACATGGAACCATGATCATGATAGCATTTGCAACCATAACATGAATTTTGTATTATTTTTCATTTTGTAAGACCCTAAGTCTGAAACAATTTGCCTGAGTCGGTCTAATCATCTGTCTCCGCTAAAAGTGCATGTGACATGGCAAAGATGATTAAGATAGAAGAAGAAATCCACATTTAAACATAAGCTAATTGTGAATTCGCAGGATGCATAGATTGCAAATTAATATATATGTTATTTAATTATTTAGAATACATTAATCAAGTAATTCTAGTAAAATAGGAACTATAAATTAATTAAATAGTTTTTAGAAAATAGGAATTCACTTCCTTTTAGTTTTAGCTCAATATTCTTTTTATAAGGATGTCAAATGGCACAAATCTACCTAAATATCTTTAGACCTTGACAATTAAAGGAATATTATATATGCACTTGAGCTTTCACTATTTAGTCAGTCGTGCACCTAAAAGTTCACTTTGACCTATCATACACTTGAATTTGCAATTTTTAATAGCTTTAAACACTTCTCGGTCCCTAGAAAAAGAAATGCCCACTTGCAAATTTTCAGGGACTCAAAGGAGTTCTAAAGTAATGAAATTACAAGTTCATGTGCGTGATGGGTCAAACTCAAAGCCGACCAATAAGTGAAAGTTCAGGTGCATATATATGTATTCAGCTTACTGTGACACAGAAACAACCATTCAATGGTTAAGATCAAATCACAATGGAAAGCAGTAAAATTTCCAATGGTAAAAAAAACCAACTAAAAAATGACAGAATTCCTAGGCCCTTAAGCACACTTTTCGGCACTCCGAAAATGAACTTGCCTAGTCGCTAGGTGTGTCCCTAAAGGATTGAACCTCATGTGAATCTGGCCAAAAGCATGATCTAGCCCAAATTAATAAGCCTTAAGACTAGAACGCCTAATCATACAAACGAGGAAAAACTATATCATATTTAAGTTTTTAAAGAACTTAGAATTATGGTCTAATATTTACAATAAATAAGGGCAATTCCGTAATTTCTGGATTTGTAGAACAATAATTCAAATTTCTTTAGGAAAGCCTTTATTTTAGTCTAAGAACTAATTTAGATGTCTTTGTTGGTTTAGAGCATTTTAATATCTTTTAAATTTCATTAAGAATCGAAATCCAATGTTCATTACAATTCTAAGTCTTTAATTTAATGGTTTAGGTCTAGTTTGGGTCTACAATAGGGCTTTAAATGATGGTATCCTAAACAGTTTCAATCCAGATTGGCGTAACAGTATTAGACTGCATCAAAACATAATGCCAGTCAGCGACCATTGTCCTGAATTTTGAAAAACACTTAGCAAAATGACATAAAACATTAATAAATAAAGAATATAGTCGAGCATGCAATACATTAAGTTAAAAAACACCCATAAAAATTGAACTTCATTATTTTTCATAAATTTAGTTGCATTACTATATTTAAAAAATGCAGCATTAGTATTTAACCAAACAAGATGCAGCACTAGTATTTAACAAGAAAATAACTTATATCATAGATCTAAACGTATATTCTATTTAAGAAAAAAAATAAAACAATAGAATCAAGAATTACCTTTGAGAATCAAGTACATAATTAGAAATCACAAGCTACATTGAATTTATAGTTATGCTATTTTAGAAAGAAAAAGAGGAAGACGAATGAAGGAGCTTCGGTGTAGGGATACGATGATACAAAAGAATCATCAGCTACATTAAGAAAATAACTATGAAAGACTGATGAGCATATGAACCAAGTTCACTTACTTTCCATGGGCAGTTTCTCCAGAAAGCATGACTGCATCAGCACCTTCACGTACTGCAATTGCTATGTCTGAAACTTCAGCCCTTGTTGGTGTAGGATGATTAATCATGCTTTCCAGCATGTTTGTAGCTACAATTACTGGTTTCTGCATGCTGTGACACCTTCTAATGACATCTTCCTGTTTGAATAATGATAAAACTCGATTAACTAGTTAACTTTAATTTTCATTTGGACTAAACAATGGACTCAATGCCATCCAAACTCTCAACATGAGTGATCAGGTGAGGAAAAAAAAAAACATGTGCTCATTCATCTTAAGATTTGATGATGTCAGATGTAGGAGCCCCACCTTCAATTATTTGGCTTGGCAAGGATGGCTAAACATTAAAGATAAGCAACAGATTTACTAGAAATATAATGTACTTTTGATCAGACTACAAAATAATTCATTTGCCATGAACGACCTTAATAAGGATTTACAATCAAACTTATTTTAAAAATATCACGTTTGTTATCTTTGCTTAGATTTGAGATACACTTCTTCTATATTTGGGTAAGATGTAAATTGTGGACTTCAAGTTTTATCAACAGCCCCAACATATCCCACCTTAATTGGGGAGGAAATATGACAAACAGGCATTAGAAGATATTTTGAAATGTTGTTTTAGAAAAGCTGCATATAGTTCAGCTTACCTGCAATAGAGGTACTTCCTCAATTGGCAGCTCAGCACCAAGGTCTCCACGAGCAACCATTGCCTTATAGAACAAACAAGAAATGAACCAAAGGGTAAATTTGCAACACGACATGCAGACACACAGCAACAGATACTAACAACTGTGAAGCTGTGACATGTGCAAAAGGGTATTTGAATTGCACGTAGAGTCAAAGAAAAAAGTTATCCATTAAAGACATTTACAACTAACCCCATCAGATGCAGAAATTATAGAATGAAGGTTTGGTATAGAGTCAGCACTTTCAATTTTTACAATCACATGAATGTCAGCATTGCAGCCTACACAAATTCCACAACAGATTGATTAGGTAAAAAGGAAAGAAATGAATACCCAAGTGAAACTGAAACGTGAAGATCATTAACTTCCTAACAGTTTTTATTAGATAAAAAGGAAAAGCGGATACCCAAATGAAATTGAAACATGAACACCTTATCACAATGAAGAAAATATTTTACCTTTGAGATAATCTTTCAGCTCATGGACTACTTTAGCATCCTTCACAAAGGAGACAGCATAGAAATCAACTTGGTTGTCCACACCAAATTTGATATCTTCCCAGTCTTTGTCTGCGAAAAATGTCAAATACAGCATTTTTCTTGTGAACCAAACAGACATGCAATGAAGATGCAATAAATGTGCAGCATATAAGCAAATTATCATTACAAATTGATACAGATACGAACCAGTAATTGACGGCAGATTTGCACTTTTCCCACGCACATTTAAATGACGCCTGGATTTTAGTTCTCCACCATCAACTACTACACATTTAACCAAATCCTTTGTCTTCGATTTCACAGCTAATGACATCATTCCACCTACCATAGTTAAAGTAAATAACTCGTCATATCCAGCAAACACACCAAAACTTAGGCCTTCATCAATTAAATTCAAAACAAAAAAAACTCCTTCATGGATGATGGAGAAGAAAATGAAAAGATATAGTGATAACCAAAATATAGCTGTCATCATCTCAATCTTTTGGCAGTTACGAGCCACTTAAACTACAACATAATTCCATTTCTCTGAATAGTTAACCTCAATAATTGAAAAATGAATCATTATGCAGACAACAAAACACTGAAGAATTGAACAAACGAATACACTCTCTCTCTCTCTCTCTCTCTCTCTCTCTCTCTCTCTCTGTTACATCATAAAATTCAGGGACTCTGATCCTATTGATTTTAGTACAGATATAGCAAAATGAATCTCCAATAATTAGACAGTGTAAGTCATATACAACTAAGCTTCCAGACAATTTATACGAAGTGAACCCACCAACATAGTCCAAAAGCTTAAAATCCTAATTGTTTAAAACAGTATGATATGGTAGGCTTATGAATTAAAGGAAGTAGCAGATTATTAGTAGTATTTTTCCTTAGTAAGTCCTAGTTAATAGCCTTTTATTTAGTTAAGACAAATTAGAATAATTACAGCCCAAATAAGCATGAGCTGTAAACTTCCTATAGTATTTTTATTTTCTTAGATTGGTTATGTCTTAAATAGGGAGTCAATATCCTTAAGAATTTAGGATTGCTGAAATTTTAGGATTCTTGTACTCAAACCCTTCATTATATAAAGGGTAATTAATATGGAAAAAAGCATGGAAAATTTCAGTCAAAAGATTAAGGAGAGTTTGGTGTTCTCTTAAGAACAAACACCATTTTATTTTTCAAAATAGGTTCTTCAAAGAATAGGAACGTGAACAAGAAGTCTATGGAGGATTTTGTTGTTCATAGACCTGTGACGAGATCCTATTTGCGGGACCATAACAGCTTGGTATCAGAGCCGGTCATCATGGGGGATTCTGATCAATTGGCAGAGAGAGTGCAAGTCTTAGAACAAAAGGTGACAGAATCCAATCAACGGGTGAGTCAAGAAATCAGAGAATTACAGGACAGCATCAAGGCGATGCAGCAGTTGCTGATGGAGTCGCAATTTCGTGCCAAGGAAAAAAGCCATGAAGAGGCTCTGTCAGGAAGCAACAGCCAGCACCGGTCTGAAACTTCCATTGAGCAGCATGGAGGCAGTCTTAGATCAAGTGTGGTACCGAAATATTCCAGGTTGGAGTTTCCATCCTACAACGGGATAGAAGATCCTTTGGGCTGGTTATATCGTTGTGAGCAATTTTTTCTCAACCAGAAAACTAGCGAGGGGGATAAAGTGGGGTTAGCCGCATTCCACATGGTAGGCGAAGTTCAACTATGGTTCTATAGACTTGAGCAAGAGGAGCCAAGGATTTCATGGGAGCAGTTTAAGTCATATTGTCTTTTGAGGTTTGGACCACCATTGTGCAGTAATCCTTTAGGTGAATTGATTAACCTCAAACAAATGGGAACTGTAGAAGATTATCAACGCCAATTACAAATCCTTTTGGCTAGAGCAACGTCAGTCAGACAAGACCAACAAGTGAATATGTTTACTGCTGGGTTAATTGAAGCACTTCGAGTAGATGTGGAATTGAAAATCCCGCCAAATTTAGTGACAGCCATGAATTTAGCGCAGGCGTTTGAGAGGAAAATACAGATCAACAAGGGGATAGCTGTAAACTTCCTATAATGTTTTTATTTTCTTAGATTGGTTATGTCTTAAATAGAGAGTCAATATCCTGATATTTTCGGATTCCTGAAATTTTAGGATTCTTGTACTCAAACCCTTCATTATATAAAGGGTAATTAATATGGAATAAAGCATGGAAAATTTCAGTCAAAAAGATTGAGAGTTTGGTGTTCTCTTAAGAACAAACACCATTTTACTTTTCAAAATAGGTTCTTCAAAGAATAGGAACGTGAACAAGAAGTCTAGGGAGGATTTTGTTGTTCATAGACCTGTGATGAGATCCTATTCACAGGACAATAACAAAATGCTGCAATGCCGCTCACATTGTGAAGATGCAGATATTTGAAAAAACTTCTTTTTAAAAAACTTTGCAAAGATGCAAGGAGTTCTAAATTTGCAGGAGTAACAACAGATAATAACTAAGGAGTGTAAAAATAATATAAATGCAAATTATCTAGGAAGTTTGGTAAGGAAAAACAACCTGTGAAATCATTCCAATCACAATAAGTCGTCCATGAACTGCTAAGGCATTCAGACACAGGTCCAACATGTCACCACCAACAGATTCATAGATGATATCAATACCTTTAGGAAATTCCTTTTTTAGAACCTGGAAGAATTGAAAATGATAAGTATTCCTTGGAACTCTATGACACACTAAAAATTAAACAATAATAAAGTAGAATGTGTTAGTTTGTCTCCACACACCATGTTGCATAATTACTAGGAAAGCTGTTGGAATGAGACAAAACATCAAAAAAAAAAAAAAAAGAACAATTATAAGTGTGAAGTACAGGTGCATACGGTTTTGATGTTTTCAGCTTTATAGTCTATGACTCGGTGAACTCCCAATTCTTTCAAAAGCATTGCCTTTTCTTTACCTCCACAGGTTGCAACTACTGTATTTCCAGCCAACTTTGCAAGCTGCACGTTTGATAGTTCAAATATGTACTTGTTCCAATGACCAAATGGAGATCAAACATACAAATTTTGTGGAGGAACAGTTATTTTAATTAAGAAGGTCAAACAACACAATGAACATAGCAAAAGTAAGACAGAATAGAATAACAAATAAATTCTCTCCCAGATAAAAGGCATTAGTGTTGGAAATGAGGAATTTAGAAAATATAGTAAAACATGTAGTAAGCTCATTTATTATAAGGAAAACTTAAAGTTAACCTGGACAGCAAATTGCCCAGTCCCTCCTGCAGCAGCAGTAACAAGAACTACTTGTCCAGATTCCATCTGTCCAGCCTAAACATTCCATAAGAAAAATACAAAATATTGTTAGAAAAAACAAGATGTAATGTCTGATGAAGAGTTGAAGGGAGAAAAGGTAAACTTCCAGCTTCAGTACATGCATAAAGCACAACCTTTTCTAGAGCAATCGATGCTGTTAATCCTGAAGTAAGCATGGCAACAACCTCAGGATCTGGTCTTGGAACAGGAAGGATATGTTTTGCAGGAACCTGAATCGTGTAAAATCATCCATAATCGGAAAATCAATGGTTATAACTTATATTTCATAATATAATAGAAAGTAAAAATTAATGTTTTTAAGAGATAGATGATGATGAAATATTTTCCAGTCATTAAGAAAATGTTTTCCGGGAAAGTATACCACTGTGAACTCAGCATAACTCCCATAAGTCATAATTGCAGCAGGAGTGCCAACTTTTAAGCCACGAACAGATTCCCCCAACGCTGCAATTATTCCCACTGCCTGATAAGGGAAATGAAAGAAGAAAATTTTTTAGGAAATAGAATGATAACATGCTAGGATCTAAAGTAGCACTAGTTTTATTTAACATGATTGCCAAACGCATGATCTAAACATAGAGTTTACATGATTAAATTGGATCATTGTATTCTTTGCGCACCTCAAATCCAGCATCAAATGGTAGACGAGAAGTGATGTCTTTGTCGCCACCGCTGAAATACCGTCCTGAGCTAAAGTTTACCTGCTTGCAAGTTCATAGCAGGTCATTGTCCATATATACAGAGGCCTATTAATATGTGTATGAACTCAGAAATAAAGAAACCACAAATATAACTGCATCACCTAAAGGACAAACAGAAACTTGCTATATGCTTGATAACAGTGAAACCATCTAGGAAAATCAAAATACCAGAATGGCAAACAAAAGAACACAGCAGTAGCTCCATAACTTGTTTTACCAACTCAAATTACAGATATTCATGCAAATAAGGGAGATGATTATGATGATATGCATTACTACAGGAAGCAGTCAGCCATCCAGTGAACCACTAGTTCATTCCTCCGTAGAAGACAATTCTAGGCTTAGACTTGGTGCAACATAGATAGAGAATAGAATATAGTTAAGAAAAAACTCCAGTTGATGGCTTCAAGGTGGGCTGTGCACTTACATCACTAGCATTTACACCAGCGTAAATGACTTTCACAAGAACTTGATGTGGTCCAATGGGTAAACGCAGTGGTGCACGCACAACGCTAGTAGCATTACGGAAATTGTGACTTAAGGTATGTACAACTCTGAAAAGAAAAATTAAAGTTTATCAGTAAGCAAATGCATTCCAGTGAAGGGGAAGATTAAAATGCAAATATTGAAAATTCTGTTTGAACTTATGCCTGATGAACAAAAAAATCTGCATAAAAAATGAGATAAAAGAAATTCTCACATTTTCTCAAAGCTCTGAGGAAGATGTAAATCTACTGTGGCTTTAGGTGACTCCCTTTTCCTGGAAGCCGAAGGACCCACCATATATTTTTTTTCTTCTGCAGGAGTGGGCCAATACTCCATGCCTCTGCGATTTGTAATCCACAGGCAAGAGCCAGCTCTATTCTTATTGCTAATAAGCTCAAAAGCACCTAAAAATATCAACATACATTGGAATTTCAGAATTTTCTTGTGTGGAGCAAAGGGAAAACAAAAATTAATGAAAAAAAAGAATAAGGAAAGGTTCAGCAACTACTGGTAGAATGTATTGGAAAAAAGTACTTTGTCTATTGAATGTTGAGCACTCAACAAATCAAAAAAAGGTTTACAGAACCTAATATACATGCACAAAAATCCTTAACCAAGAAGCAACAAATGCCTGAGAAAATCAGGAATTTATAAAAGATTTGAGAAAGTTCATGTACCAATCACACTCTTTTAATATATTGGAAAATTTGGGACTTATAATTAATTCTTTGCAGGAAAGATTTGATGTAAAGTATACCTTTGATCACCATTTGCATAGGAACAAAGCCTCCCATCATATCAACAAATTTAGCAGAAATTTTTGATCCCATCTCAGTTTCAACAAACTGCATCCAATTTTTCTTTTTTAGTGAAATAGAGAATACAAGTCTTGTGCACTCATAGGATTATAGATGAAACTGGAAAGTTTTGAGTCTCAATTGAATTATAAATCATCAGGAAATTGATAAATAAATAATCAGGATGAATGAAAACAATTTCAGAAAAATTGACAACTCCAACATAAAGAAAGAAGAGAAACAAAACAATTTTCATTGATGCTATACCAAGAACAGAATAGAAAACTAGCTTATGCCATACATTCTACTTTGATATCCTCCAAAAACTGAAGGAAGATAACATAAAATGTTGACAGCTACATATAGAATCTCAAGCTACCATATGATTAGATTAAACTCTAAATTTGCTTATGAAATTACGCGGTGATTTTCTTTGCTGTGATGATCAATGAGAATGAAGAGGAAGGGGAAAGGGAGAAACAGTAGAGTAGGGGCATCTTACCTCAGGACAAAGAACATTAATGCGGATACCTTGGCGTTTATACTGGACAAGTGATCTTGTAAACATTACAACACCACCTGAGAGAAAAAAGAAAAGATAATTTTGAACTATGCAAAGATTTCAGGTACTTCAAAGTGTTTCTGTGCATTAATTACTCTTTTTGGATCAGTAAAAGCATACACAATAAAAAAGAACACTAGAAAGATTTCAGAAAAAACAAGAACAGGAGACAGCATACCTTTAGAAGCAGCATAGATAGGATCAAAATAAGCTGGATAAAGTCCTGAAGCAGAGCCCAGATTTATAATAACTCCAGGCTTTTGTGCAGCTTTCATAGTATTTATCTGTTCATGAATTATAGATAGTTATTTACTCACCAAAGGCTGTCCCCAATAAACTGAATAGTAACAAATTGTCAGCAGGATTAACTTTGAAATTTCAGCTAATATACAACTCTTGCATTCCAACTTGACAATAATAACCTCCAGAACACTGATGTAAATATATTTTGGCAGCCTCAGAAGAAAAAGAAAGTCAAATTTTAACCATACCGCAAGGCGAGTGCAATCAATTATTGCAACCAGGTTAACATCAACAGTACGCCTCCATGAATGAGTGCCATCAGTTTCATCTTTATAGAATGGCATTGAAGTACCAATACCAGCACTGTTGATACAGATATCCAGTCCTCCATATGTTGCTACATGCTTCTCAAAGGCAGCAGCTAAATCTTCTGTTCATAGCAAGGAAACAACATATTACTATCTCCATTCCCAAACATATGGTAATAAAAGGTCACAAAAAAATCTATTAGCAAACTTACTTGAGTTGGTCACATCACATCTTATGAACATAGCAGTTGGAAAGTTCAAATTAGAATGGAAATTAGCATTCTGTGTCTGAATAAGGGATGCAACTTCCTGTCCCTGCTCTTCTGAGAAGTCAACCACAGTCACAAAAACACCCTTCTCTCCAAGAGCTAAACTAAGTGCTTTCCCTACATATAAACCAGGACCACCACCACCAACATCATCAAGTCACCGTAATCATCACCATATAATAATCAAAGCTTGAATCAAATGCTACATCAGTCATACAATTCCAAGACTTTCTCTAAAACCGTTAAATTTATTATATTATGAAAAAAAAAAAAACAAAAAAGAATTGATCTTCAGCAGCAGAAGCTGCTACTGCAACCTTGAGAATAACATGTACAAAATTGATAAAAACAATAAGAAAAAAGAAAAGAAAGCACAAAAAATAAAAAAGTTGTTAAATTTGTACCAATCCCAGATGCAGCACCGGTGACCAAAGCTGATAAACCAGGCCTGATCTCCATCTACGGTGTGTGTATGTATGTGGGTCTCTGTCGAATTGAGTTATAATGTAAAGGCCAAAAAAACAATAACAGAGAGAGAGGTGAAATCTTTCTGCGTTATGATAATGGCTTTCGTTATTTGGTATTGGATTGGCTACAAAATCAATGCAATTTTTCTGTCTCTATCTTCTCTTTTTGTGTGTACTGACAAATCCTGCCGAGCTATCTTTGAGGTCATGAAAAAGTCTAACTTTTTTAATTTAGACATTTAATGTAATTTATTCGATTTGATACTGTATTATCAATTAATCAAAGATACTGGGCCATCTGAACATATATTCCTACTCATTAGATTCCACGAAACCTTTATGATGAATTAGTCAGGTAATAATTTCTTCCTACGAACATCTTGAAACGAAGAGTTAAAATCCTACAATACTACTCTACCAATCTAATTGTGAATAAATTTTTGTCTTTTTTATCTTATTGAAATGATTAGTGTATTGGACAAGAAAAGAGTAGGACATTTAAGTTCCTTATCAAACCACAATATTACACACCAAATAAGGAATGGCACTGTTACATAAAATTAAACCATGTTATAAGTTTTGTTAGACATGGAAAATACAAGTGTGTGAAACACACAGGAAAAAAAAATACAAGCATGTAAACCATGTTATAAGTTTTGTTCAAATAAAATTATGTTATAAATTCAATTTAATTTGACTGTACACTAATAAACAAATATATCTACTTACAGCAATCTTTATTGTTGCTTAAAAAGCATCTTAATGTTATACAAATAAAAATTTAACATAAAATTTTATTTGAACTTAATAGATTTATTATTTTTATTAAAAGTAAAATTTATATTAGAAATCAAGTGATAATTCATTTTTTAAAAGATTATGAGATGGAGAGTTTGAATTCTATCGTCTTGAATTAAAGGGGAAAACTATACTTATTGTGCATAAGATGCTAGATGATAGGTTCTCCCTGTTAATTAAAAAAAGAAAACAAATAAAATTTACATTTTATGCTCTAAAGAGTTTTTAGGATTGGTTACAAAGAGTTTGGGACTTGAGAACTTAGGAGTTAGGAATGCTCTCAAAAGTCAAAACGACACTGTGTTTCTCAACAAGGACATATGCGTTTGCAATATGAAGGTAGAAGCAGTAGCAGAGACAAAATATCACTGAGCAAAGTTTTGTTCTTTTTGAATCAATGGACCCAGAAATCACATATTGGATACTTGAGTTCCTTGCTCGTCAGCCAATCTCTGAGCTTCTTCTAAACAAATTCCTCACCAACACCCACATCCCCATTTCCTCAATTAACAATTCTCGCTTCAAGAAAACTCTTCTCCTCCGTTCAATCCGTAAAGAAATCGTTGATGGGTCCGCTTCCTCTGAAACAATTCTTGAATCACTCGAAGCCATTGAAGAATTGGACCGAAAGCAGGAAACCCAAATCACTGTTTCAATGAAATTGGCATATCAAGCGGTGGCTGTGGACTGTACTGTGAAGTGGGTTGGTGGGAAAAGTGATAAAGGTCGGTTCTTTGAAGCGGTGAAGAGAATTTGGAGGGACAGAGTTGAGAGATTGGAGTTCTTCAAGAAGAGTGAATTGGTTACTGATGAATTGAGGGAGCTTAAAGAGGAGATGGAGGCTGCTTTGTGGGATTCAAATGCCTACCAGAGGTTACTGGGGAGGGAGATGAATAATGATTCTTTTAGGCTTGTTAAGGATTATTTACAAGAGGCTATGGATAAAATGGGGCCTTCTTTTCTTGATTTGGCTGCTAAATCTAAGAGGGAAATGAAGGAGAAAGAAAAGGGTGGTGTTGAAGTTGGTTTTAGAGCAGATACTGAATCAAATGCTGGTCTAGAATCAGGTGTTGCTGATTGCCCTGTAAGGAGAGACAAAGGTAGTTTTTGTTTTTGTTCCCTCTTGTATTATTTTCATTTTCGAGATCAGTTATGCTCCACAGTGTGCATTCTGAAATGCATATTTTTAAGGCTCCTGCTGTTATGAATGTTCGATGAGAAGATAAGAGTGGCAATGGCTATTGGTTTGCATGACTTGAATGTGCATCTAAATTTTCGAATGTGGTGCTCTTCTACAGCTTCTTCTACATAGACTAGGCTCCTCCATTACTGGAATTGATGAAGAATTAAGTTCTTTAGCTGATTCACTACTTTTTGTGCCTACTGATTTGGTCTCGGTATATCTATATTTTCCAATTTTGGGGAGGCCATTAGTCTTGATTTTTTACGCTTTCTATATTTATCTTATTTTGTATTTTGCTGAATTTATGTGCCTGACTGCCTGTGTTTACAAATAATGACTAATGTCTATTTCAGTCTCCCATTATTCAATTAATAGAAAAGGTAGTTAACGATATTGGATATCCCTGGCACAGATGAGGATGGCTCAATATTGAGACGTCTTAGTTTAATAACTGGAGTATGGCAAAATTCACTTATATGCTAAGCGTGTGGTTGAAAGTTGACACCATTATTAAATTCTGTGCATGGGAGGAGTTTTAACGAATGGCTAGGATTTGCATCCGTTATGTACATTCATGTGTGATGGTGATAAGCATAGCTGTTCATGTTTAGGCTTGTCCTTGCCTTTTGCCTTTATGGCACTGAGTTACAGTCATCTGCATGCATATGAACTTTCTCATGTTTATGCAGAAATCCAGGAGCATTATATGCCTTGTACTCACTGCCAAGGAGCAGATGGAACTACGGATTTTGAAAGGGTACAAGAGAGTCTACCTTTAGGCAAGTATAACCCTCTTGCTACTCCTAAAGTTACTGAAGTGAAAGAAGCACTTAAATCCAGCTCCCTGCAGTTAAAAGCATTGGTAAAGGATCCGCTGCCCGATGCTTTACATTTATCTCAGGCTGTGATTGCTGAAATGAAAAGAAAAGCCTTGAATAAGGACACACCAGTTAAAACCTGCAGTGGAAAAGGTTTCGATGTGCCCACTTCATCCAGTAGTCCAGTCATTTCCCAAGTTGTAAGGAGAATATTGAATCCTGTGCCTTCAACAGAAGCACTTGAGCTACCGGTTATGCAAACTATGAAGACTAATGCTGGGATTCCAGTATCCAGCCATCAGAACACTGATCCCAAATGCAGCTTAATGGACTGGAATAGTACCGCTTGTACCTTTGAGGTATAAGTTTGCCTTTTGTTTTGGATTGACGGTCTATCTCCATATTATGTTTTTTATCTTAAAAGTACCTTTTTTTTTTTTTTTGTAAAACCTTTTATTCAATTATGGGTGACATCCTTTTTTTAGTGGGATGATTCAATTGATGCCATCCCTGAAGACACAAACAATCGCATGAATAGATTTCACATAAATAGCTCAAAGAGAAAAGTTGTATCTCCATTGAAGAATAGCATTACAAAGTTTGCTAGAAGGAGAACAATGAAGAGGTGGAATGTGGAGGAGGAAGACGCATTGAGGGAGGGTGTGCAAAGGTATGCAATTGTGTTATGGCAAACTTTAGTAGACTGCAATTTTCACAATATAAGATTCATGAGTGGTTGATGTTTCTTTTTTCTTTTAATGGAAGGCTTGGTAAAGGGAACTGGAAGCTGATCTTGAACTCCAAACCTGACATTTTTGTTGACAGAACTGAGGTAAATATGCTCAAACTCATCATATATTTTTGTTTGGTTTCAAAAAATTTTCAGTATTGGTGCTGGACGGTAATTTTCCTTGATAACACTATTTTCAGGTTGATTTGAAGGACAAGTGGAGAAACATGATGAAATAGTAAGTCCGCAAAATCCTGTTGATGGAGGTATATATAATTATGGTAACCGGTGCACCAGAGATGAGTCCTTTCCAGTCCTTTTATACTGTGGAAGGGTCCTGTAATGCTCTAACACCCACACCAGATATGGACCGAACTGTCTCATGAACAAAACAGTGCTTATATGCTAATATTGCATCTTTTTAATTGAGGATTTGTAAAACGATAACATAACTTATAGTTTTAACCTGAATACGTGTATAAATGTCAACAATTATGTATTAGGCTACTCATCCATAGGATATTTTGTATATATCTGGTGGACATGAGGTTTTTTCATATTTCTGTAACTATTTTCCCGATGGAGATGTGTTTGTAATTTTACCCTATTAACGAGCTTGGGTAGATTTTTGTTGCTAATATTTGCAATTTGCAAGTGTCTACACCTTTCAGTTTGTTGGCCTTTTAAGCAATATGATAATTGGAGCTGTTCATGGTACATGTGCTTAGGCCAGGATCATCAGTGCCAGTGGTTGTCAGAATCTGTTTGCCGAAAGGTGCTTAGTGCTTGTTGACATTGTTGATGCTTTTTCCGAAGTCTTTTTCTAAGATCATTGAATGTACAACTTTTAGGGGCACTAGTAGGGCTGACCAAAAAAATCCGAAACTGAATAACCGAACCGACCGGTTCGGTCAGTTATATTTAAGTTCGGTTTAGTTTCTAAAAATATATAACCGACTGGTTTGGTTTCGGTTTTCAAGTTGAAAAATCAAAAATAACTGAACCGACCGACTCATATATATATTTATTAGAAAAATATTAAATAAAATATATTAATTAGAAAAAATTATATATAAATATTAAAATTATAAATAAAAATATTTTTTAGTTATATAATTAAAGAATAAGCTTAAAAAAATTATAAAATATTAAATAAAAAATAAA
>CATIWO010017553.1:0-22326 GCA_949673435.1 Macaranga tanarius | reverse complement strand
GTTTATGTTTCTTTGAAATTCAGAAACCTGATCAACCTTGTACTGGCTGCAACCTGTCCCTAGCAGATTAAGTTCTGGGTCTGCAGCACCCAACCATATGCTTGTCAAGAACATGAATATTTTAGGCCATGTTTTTCTTTGCATATGCATTTTGCAGATGAATATTCTTCTAAAGATATTGGGAAAATTAATGAAAAGGGCTTTAACTTTTTACATCTGCTGATTTGCTCAAACTAACTTATAAAAGAATGTTATATAGCTATTGGAAATTCATGCTCAAGCTAATTGGCTGTCATATAGATGGACAAAGACTTGCAATTCAAATCATTAAATATTGAAAAAAAAAACAGAGAGAGAGAGAGAGAAAGACCAAGACTTTTGGTTTTTTGGACTTTTTAAATTTTGCTTGTTTATCAGTTTGTTTCTCAATTTTAAAAATTAATTATTTTATTATTTTAACTTACTAAATATCTGGATTATAAATATTTAATTTTTGGGAGTTTATGTGTTTAAATAGTTTTATTTGAACTTATAAAATAATTATTTAAATATCTTAAATAATGTTGAAAAATATTAACAAATCTTATTTTTAATAAATTGAGGTATTGAAATGGTTATTGGTAAGTTGATTGAACAAATTGATAAAAAAAATTGACCATATTAATTCTAAATTATATTGAATTTTTGTTTGACATATATACAAGTAATCCTTACACTACAAGAAAAGTCCTTTTAGAGATATGTAGTTTTATACCTTATTTCCCCTAATTTTTTTTTTTTCATTAGTTTTTTTTTTTTTTTTTTTTTAAAGACTTCGTGTTTGATAAAACTAAAAATTAAGTACTGAATTTGAAGTGCTAAATAAATCTGTTTGATAGCTATAAGTGCTGAAAATCATAAAAGTTATCAATTTTACCTATTTAACCTTATGATATTGATATTCTAATTTTCAACTATTAACTATACATGTAAAATTCTAAAATATAAATAAATAATAAATATATAAGAATTACCATAAAAGTAATATGTATCATAAATATAATAAATCATAAAAGTAATATGTATCATAAAGAAAATAGGGTTTTGATATGTGAGTGAAAAAAATATATTGATAAGTGAGTAATAATTTTTAAATAATATGGACACAACAGTCAATCCAATAAAAATTTTTTAAAACCTAACAACTGAGCGTGTTGAGTATATATTTTAAGTCAAAAGTCTTAACTTATTATTTTAAGTACTTTTTAACTGAATTAAATAATTTAAGTTGGACCCATATATATATATTGGATTATTAAACCAACTTAAAATATATTAATTTTCAGCATTAAGTGGTGTTATCAAACAACCTTGTATTGTGCATATTAACTTATCCAAACAATTGCTTGTTTCATTAGTTAGCAACATGTTTTCTGTATGTAATACTAGTAGATTACCTGCGCTGGGCAGATTAATTTGTATATAAATTTTAAAAATTAGTGAAACATAATATAATATTAGACAGATGTTTAACAAAAATTTATAAGTCTTTTTAAGTTTCATTCATTCTATTAATTATTTTAAATAATAAAATACTGTAAATCTGGATTTATAGATTTAAACTACCTTTAAGTTGAAACTACCTTATGGATAACTGTAGTTAACATCTTAATAATTAAGTTTGATTTTCATAACGAATGAAGCAAGTGTTTTTCAAATAGAAAGCAATTATCAAAAGAAGAAGTCAATATAGCCAAAAACTAAAGTTTAAAAGTTTCCGCAATAAATTAACGAAACAAAACATTTTCAGTGTTTTAAAAAATTAATAATTAAATTATAATGTACCAAATTAGGGGATTATGAGGTCATTACTATAGCCATCATAAACATCCATTGTAATTCAGTGAAATTCTCCCTCTCTGCATGTGGTTGAGGGTGTGCAAAAACCGACTGTAATTGAAAAACCGAACCAAACCAATGGTTTGATTCAGTTTTGGTTTGCAATTTCTTAAAACCGAAAAATTTCAGTTATAACTGAAATTGAACTGATAAACTGAAATATTAACAACTCCCATTTGATTGAGTGGAGTGCGCTACTATCCCAAGGTCGGTTAAGTGAAAACCTGCACCAAACACCCGACTTAAATTTCGGTTTGGCTTCAGTTTAACTTTAGGCAGAAAATCGGTTGGGTTGATTTTTTTTTTATCTAATTAAGACTTACTGTAGTAGTACACCCTTTCCTATCCCCTATATCCCATGAACTAATTGATAAGTCAAACAACGTATTAATTTCGTAAAAATATATATCAAATAATTAAAGATATTTGATGTATGTGCTCCTTAAATAAAAAATAAAAACAGTTTATATATTAAAATAGCCAACATTAAAATATTAATACTCCATTTTCAAAAAAAAAAAAAAAAAATCTTAGAGTAAAACACTAAGGATGTTAGCAGACACCAACAATGGACAATTTAGAGAGACAAGATGATTCAACAATACTATTCAGCAGAAACAAAATGACAACATTTTGCAATTTTGCTGATGTTGTGCTGAAACAATGCTATTCAACATATAATTGTGGGCAATTAATACCCGATCACTAAAAGAATGATCAATATCAATAGGCATGTCAGCATCTCAGCAAAAAATGAGCCACCCACTTCAACAACCGATCACACAATGTCAGGAACGGTTCCAAGTCTTTTTTGGTAACTCATAGGCATGGAAATTGTATAAGAGCGACATGCACTTGGAATTGGTGGATGAGTGCATCATGAACCCAGAAAAATATGAAGCAGATGAAGCCAAGAAAGTCATGGAGATTGCCCTGATGTGGACACAGAAATCTCCTGCCTCAAGGCCAATAATGTCTAATGGTGCTCAGCAGCTAAATAAGAAATGCTAATGGTGATTGTTGCTCAAAGGAAGGTGTTGAATGTGCATGACTAAGCCTTGTCATTAAACCTTGACGTTAATAGTGATGACTTCAAAGTCCTATCAACTCCAACTGCACCTTTATTTGTTCATCTCTGGAGGGCATTAATCTTGCTGATGGTGACTTTAAGTATTGATCGTTAAAAATTAAAGAACTTAATGAAAAATAGAGAAAATTGAGAGAAGAAAAAATCTGATATTATTAGAAGAAGAAAGTTGGCTTTATATAGCCTTACATAATAAGTGAAAAGAGAAAATAAAGGAGTTCACATCTTAACAAATTCAGAGAAAATCAAATAACTAAGTATCCCACAAAGATAGGGATTTATTGACCAAATACTAACAAACAACCTAACAATTTCTCCCTTAAACTGAAAGCTTGGAGCATTCAGTTTATATCAGTTCCAGAGCAAACTCCCAAAAGTCCTTGCAACTTCAAGAACACATCTAGCTCAAGGGGCTTAGTCATCACATCAGCTAGTTGTTCTTGTAATCCACAATGTACCAGCTCCACAATGCCTGCATTTGAAAGCTCTCGAAGGAAATGGAAATCATCTACATGCTCACTGCGACCATGCATTACTGGGTTTTTTGAAAGTTTAATTGCTAAGTTGCTATCACAATGAATAATGGTTGATTTCATTTGTTTCTGATCTAATTTCCCCAATACTCTTTTTAACCATACTGCCCGGCATGCACATGATAAAGGATATCGTATTGGGTTGGACCAGCTCTCTTCAGGTGTTTGCAATTCCTGTGGCAACCGCACCCCTTGAAGCCTTTGTATCCACGTAATGAGTGGTGGGTGTGAATCCGCAAGTGTACGGAATCGTTGCAAGTTATAAATTAAGATATCGTCCCACAGAGATTATAAATTGAGTACTGAAATACTAAATGCACTTATTTGTTTAAACACCAAATTTTGGGTTGAAAATTAAAACAGAATCAATCAAATTAAAGGTTAGAGTTCTTATACTCAATTCAACCATTTCTTAAAATTGATTACACATCTAAGCTAATCTTGATTCATTTTGAAAGAATCCTTTGAATCATAGATTTTCCTCTCAAATAAACCTGTAATTAACTGAGTGAAATGAAGACTAAGTTTTACAGCTCTCACTAACGAAGTGTCTCTTAAACCCAATCTTTAACCACAACTTTTAATCAATATTAGTCACCTAAATGTCTCTTAACTAAGTAAGCAATTAATAGGTTATTGTTTAAATCCAATAGAACCTATTTCTCAATTAAGTTCTAAAATGTGAATTCAATCTAAGGATGATCAATCCTAAGATAACATTAAATGTAACAATAACTAATGAATCAAGATCAATAACTCAGAATTAATCACAATATGCACATAGTTGAATTGAGCTAAGAACCCTAAAAAGGAATTTAGCTACTTATAATGAAAGACAAAGAAAAAGATGAAGTATAGAAAACAAATCCAATCATTATTAAAATAAAAAGAGTTGACAAAGAAAAACCCCCTTCACAAACGATGTAGGGAAACTCCTCCTCTTCACAACTTCAAACAAAGGCTACCTTCTAATATGAGCAAAAACAAAAACTAATAAAAGAAAAATTGTTCAAAGGATTCTTAAAAATGACAAAAGATATCCCCAAATGATCTAATGAGGGTCCTATTTATAACCCTAGCTCCCTATCTCATAAGGTTATGAAAAACCTTTCAACCTTATTTTAATCTCATTTGCAACTTAAAAGATAAGTTTGATCTTATCCAATCATCAGCTTCAAATCCTCTTTTGATAGGTTGTCATCATGCTGAGCACGACTATGCAAGAAATGCACACATCCGTGTACTATGCTTGTGCTGAAATGTTTGTAATCAGGCACGGCTATGCAAAAATCATACACGACCGTCCACTACTGCTGATCTGCTTGACTTTGAGTCAGGCACAACCATGCAAGAATGACACACGGCCGTGTACCACTGGCTGTGAAAAAACTCCCCTTTGTGATATGTGTCTCTACCTAAATCTTATCTTTATCTTGACTAATTCTCTCCAACTCTCTCCAATGCATCCTACATTCAAAAACTTAAATAAAAATTATCTTATAAACAAAAATCCTAACTACTAACAAAATTATGCAAATTAACTATATTATCTAAAATAATTCAAATATGCAATTAAATAAATCTAAAATCTATAAGATAAAGTGTTCAAAATAAAACATTTTTCACACTTATAAAATTTCTCCATACTTAAGTTTTTGCTTGCCCTTAAGCAAAATAGCCCATTCGTATAAAGAATCAAAATCATTAGCTGGTTTTAAAACAATAACTCGAGGTCAAGGATAAAAAAATTACCATCTGGAGAGCAAACTCTTCCATTGAATTCATGAAAAAGAGCAATTGACACTCAAGAAAAATGAAAGCAAATAGAAATTATATCATACTTAGGCAGTCCAAGACATGTTTAAATAATCGAAGGACACTTAATTTATTTCTTCAAAGTTTTCCCAATTTTAGTATCCCCCACCTTTCCCATATTAGTCAGTGTGGATACCTCTAAAAAGGGTCCTTTGGATACTCTTACTCTAATATAGAGCATTGGAGTATATTAACAAGTGTGTTTTATGCTCCATCTCTTTGAAATTTTTTTTAATAGAAGACAAGTCCTAAGTATATATGAACTCCACTAAGAGAAGAGATTTAATTCCCACTTACAATCATCTTTCTTAAATATCAAGCACTCTAGTTCAATCATTCAATGAAACAGTAAGCATTAAATTCATTAAAAATCAAAGATCCTTAACTATAAGTTATTCCTCTAACTTAAAAGTTAAAACAAAATATTAAAGGAAGATTATCACACTTATTCAAGAAAACCATTTCCAATAATATAAACTCTTCATAAGAATAGGTTCAAAAACTCAAGTATAAATTCCTTATTCATGCAAAACAACTAATCATGCAAACAAAAACAGAAACAAAAAAAAACAAAAACAAAAAGGGAAAGAATGCTTCCATATTAGGATGCACTTGGAGGCGAAGTGAGTGGGACAATGAATTCAGTAGGTGTTCCCGTAGGTCCCTCTACTACTTTGCCTTGAGAGAATTGTTGTTTCAGTTCTTTAAATTGGGCTATCAACTTTTCCATCTGCACATCACGCCTCCTTACATATCCTTCAAATTCATATGGCAAGTCCATAATCATGGTCCCAATCCTTTGATCTAAATGATTTGTCATCTCTTCTATCTTCTTTTCAACTCTCCCACACCTTTCCTCAGCTCTCCTTCTTTTTCTCAATCTAGCTGCTCTAATTTTCATTATCGACTGAGCTTCTTGAGACTCGGCGTCTTCTTTTTCCTCACTGACATTCTCAAACTGTTCTATAGCTTTTGGGAGAGGAACTTCACCTATTCTCAATGCATTTTGATGAAGCATGTACCATCTCCGAGAATTAACCTCCTCTAATATTCCCCAATTAGTGATGATCTCAGCTCGTAGGAGGAAATCTTCATTAAACACTTCACGCTCCTCTAGCTCAAACCCGTATCTAGAAACTTTATTTGGTGTAAAATATATGGCTAGGCCCGTGGCAATGTGGCCCATTGATATCACTACTTTTCTAGCCTACACAACATGCCATGTCGAACAAAAAACAAAATAGGCACTATTCACCCTAGTGTTAGTGTACATACACCATAGCAAAAATAACTCATCGGGCAGAACCTTTATGTTGTCCATTCTTCCAAAGATTATGTGTGATATGAATTTATGCATTAATAAGCATGAGTGACTCATTATTAAACCACTAGTCATAATCTGTCCATCCCAAATCTTATCCCCACCAATGATTTCAGACTAAAATGAACTCATGTTAAATTCAGGTGGAGGTTGACAGATACCTCCATGAGAAAAGTCAAAGACATCGATAATCAGGTCATAATCAAAATTGTATTCTTTCCTAAAAAATCTACACAAAAAAATTCTTTGATCTTTGTCTTTAATCTTTAGTGTAGTATAGAATTCAATGGTTAGCTCATAAAGTACATCATATTGAACTGATTTTAATTTAGCCCAGCGTAATTGTTTACACAAAGCATTAACAAAACCATGCATTCCTATGTCTTTTAGGATCTTATCATCAAAGTACTTAGGCATGTATAACTTTCTTTTAGTTAAAGAAGACAACCTCTTACCTTCTTCTTCAGAATAAATAGGAAAGAAAGCATCATATTTGCTCTTGATGTCTCTTAGTTTGGCTTTCCTTTCCATAGGTATCTTCCCTTCATTAGTAGAACTCTGGTTCTGCGTGCTAGACATGCTCAAAGAACTCATTGGATTTTAATGAAAAAATTATGCTGAGATAATGTACGGGTGAGTGAAAACAAGTTAAAGTCTTAAATAGAAGAGAAAAGTGAGGTTGAGAAGGACTAAAAGACCTATTCCTAATAACATGTTGAGAAGATAAATACAACTATAAATAAAATTGACAGAGAACAGATAAAAACTAAGTATCCTAAAAAGATAAGGAAGGCATAAAAATTAAATACCTAAAAAGCTAATAAAAAATTGAGAAAAAATAAGAAAAATAATTGAATAATTTTACTTTTCCTCCCCCATACTTAAAATTTACCAAAATTCAAAGTTGTTGAAGGAACAGGGCACACGACTATGTGCTAATGAGGCACGGTTGTGCCTGATTGTATGCATTTTTGCCTAAGAATGCACTGGTAATGCATGGCTGTGCACAAAATGGGCATGGCCGTGCCTGAGGTTGCGCCTAAAAAATGCTGAATGTGCACGTCTGTGCACAAATTTGCATGGCCATGTCCATTGAATTTTGACATGCAACCATTAATAAACTTTCATTACAAAATTTAAGTAGAGGACAGTGGAATTTAAACAAAACAAAAACAACACTTAAATTAACAATCTTTATAACAATATAAATAACTAAAGAATATCAAACTGAAAGTGCAACATAAAACAAACAAATAAAATAATAGAAACCAAAAAAACAATCTTTTCAACATCTTCAGTTGTCGTGCCTTGAATCTTGTGGTGGATAAGGAGGTGGAACAAAATTATGAGAGTGAAAGAATGCCATAAGATTGTGGTTGATCAAATTAATGCTCTGATTCATGTCGTGCATGGTAGCATCTATTCGGTGATCCATTGAAGTTAATTCAGCCACATTGGCATCAATCACACCGACTTAAAGCTCTAGATCATCCAAATGCTGGATTGCCACATTCAAATCTTCGGGGTTGTGCCTTCTGTTCCTCTTCTTCCTCTTATGTCAGTGGATGCTCATGAATAAGATAGGGATGTCCACTATTATCTCGGGTGACAATTCCTATAGCTATCATCATATATGTATCAATCAATACCCTACCCTTAATCTTGTCAAAGGGCATATTGTCCACATTAAAGCCTAAATGATTAGCTATTGCAGTGACTAAACCACCAACTTTAATGGCTCCAACCATTTTATTAGCTACATCCCGAAACTTAACCGCAATGGCAGGACAAACATCCAACTTTTAATTATTTATCATGCAATACAGAAGGTTGAGCTTGGTGGTAGAAATCTGTTCACGCATAAATTAAAATGTAATACTCGCAACTATACGAGATTGAATAAGTAGTTTATGGTGCGTACAAGTGTCGTATCCCATAAGGATTAAATGAGCTAGCCATTAATTAATTTTATTTAAAACTTATTTAAGGCTCAAATAAATTTAACAACAGTTCTAATTTAATTAAAATAAAATCTAAATGCTAACATACTATTATAATAAATTCTAGAGTAACAACAATTAGAACAATTATAACATTTATTAGGATTTATCTATCAAATCATTTTCCATGTATTTTAATTATTCTTTAAAGCAATGTAATTCCTTGGGTTTAATAAAGTATCAACTCACTCTTTCGATTATAAATTGTTTAAACATACATAAAATAATTTAAACACTATGGCTTAACTTTCATCCTCACTCATAATAATTTAAATCAAGCACACATATTATAAAGCAAATTTTATCCCAAATTATGGACATGAATAATTTAAGTTATTTCTAATCATTAAATTATTTCATAATATGTTTATCTCTTCCATTAGTTTTACCTTCTTTCAATGCATAACTCTAATTAAGATCATATTTAAGTTGGCCAAAAATAAACAAGCATTAAGAACAATAAACATAAAATACATTCTTTGAAGAAATTGATTAACTTTCATTAATTAATAACCATGGTTCATGATATGAAAATAAAACCTAACAATATGCAATTAATCTATATCCATAGAAGTAAAACAAATACAAGAAGATATAGTAAAAGTTACATAATTTAGAACCACAAAGAAGAAGAAAGCATCAAACTCTTGAATTGACATTTCAATTTTCAAGCCTTCTTTCTCCTCTTGAATCTTTTATTGTTCTTCTTGTTTTTAATATTTTTCTATGGCTAAAAATTGTTCTCTATTGATGTCCTACTTTCTAAGGATAATAATTAAGAATATATATGCTTCGGAAGTTAATAAACCAAAGGGTACAACTCATTCTTAAGTGAAAAGTCATATACTTTAACACTTCCATTCAGTTCAAGGGCATTTTCGGTAATTAAGACAAATGAACTAAGTCCTGGTGTCTTCATAAAAGTCATAGCCCTCTGAATTAGCTTTCTGCAGCTTCTTAAATTATTTAAATTGAAATACTGTAGAGGAAGTTATGATCGAAAGAGTGTGACTTGGTCCGAAAAGGTGTGTCCTTTCACATCCATTACCGAGTTGTGAATGGTGTGTCGAGTCGTGAAGATGACTCGCTGTCGTAACTCATGAAGAGGGATGGAAGATTGTCGAGTCGTAAAGGACATCCTCTGTCTCGACTCATTACTTGCTTAGAGCCAATGCCAACTCATGAAGACCAATACGCATGCCGACTCGTGAACTACATGGAATGCATGCCGAGTCATAAAGCTAAGCCAAATGTCACGACTCATGAAGACCAAAGAAGGGATTGACTATTGTTGTCTTGACTCATGAAGATGAAAGATAACTTGTCGAGTCGTGAAGCATCCTCCCCTGTCTTGACTTGTGAAGAAGCACTCCCAAGTTACCGACTCGTGAATCTAGTTGCCATTACGAAAGCTGCCTCGACTCGTGAATGTGCATGGGAGATTGCCGAGTAGAGAAAGGTAACTCATTTAATTGAATTCTATAACCATTTAGCTTTCCAAAACATTAAATAAATGAACAATACATTAGAGGAACATGCAAATACGTATAGATTTAATCAACATCAATAAAAACCATGATTATTAATAAAATGCATTATAATTAAATTAAAATGCAAACTTAATATAACCTAATTATGCATGAAATATACTAAAATAAATATGCTAATTACCACAAATCAAAATCACAGAGTCTCCCTCTTTTTGTGGGAACAATGAGTGAGACATTAATCAATGCAAAAACCTTAAAGCCAGCGATTGAATATAATATTCCTTTGCCGACCTAGGGTCATAGAATCCACTTCGTTGCCTTGTAAGCTTTTTCCAAAACACATCCCTATCATATTCAATCATGGCATCTTGGTCTTTAAGAAAGTGAAAAACATCATTCAACTCAAATAATCCAAGGCTATGTTCTTTATTTCCGAACCTAAAGGTAAGCAATAAAGCTTGTTTATCAAAGTTAAAGGTGGAAAGAAATTCACATATAGGCATTTCATAGGTAGGGTGTTGCATGATAACAAAAGCTTCCCATCCTAACCTACCTAAGTACATGTTTACTTCATTAAACAAGCTAACATCGTTCAAAGAGGATGCACTCATATAGTTGTTGGGCACAATCTTCCTAGCCAACAATTAATTAAATTTCTTTCTATGCCCCTCATGCCTAAAAATAATAGTGTTAGGAAAAGTTTTTACCGCTCGTTCTTCATTTGTACCACCTGGATTTGTTACACTTCCACCATGCCTTCTCTTGAAAGGAGGAACCCACTTCTTATTTGCAATTGATTTCTTTCTAGGCTCTCTTTCCATAGCTAGTGATGAATTGAAGAAGAAAGCTTAGTAAGAGGAATTATTTTGAGAGAGGAAGAAGAATGATGAAGAAAAAATTTATGTGTGTGGGATAAGAGGAGAAAAGGGTGGTGTTTAAATAGAGAGAAGAGAAAGAAAAGAAAGATTAAATATAGGGAATTGACGAGTTGGGAGTGGAGAAAGTGGTCCAAATTAAGAACCCTAGAAATTGAGAAGTGTGAGATGTTAGGAAAGTGGAAGGATTTATGGGGAATTGAAGAGTTAGGCACGTTTCTAAAGATAAATTTGAGTCTTTTAAAACTATTTTGTCAGTGCGCACTGCCTTGACCCTTTATAACCCTTTTTCAGGCACGACCATATGTGTTTCTCACACGATTGTGCCTGAATTGATGTATCTTCTGTCTAGCACCTGATAAGGCATAGCCATGCATATAGTACGCACGGCTGTGCCTGAACCTAAACATATTTGCCTAAACTTCCTTTGTTTTGGCACGATTGTGTGCGATTTATGCACAACCGTGCTTGATTAACTTGTTTTTTCAATTTGAATTCTTCATCAGGTCACATGGCCGCGTGGCAGGGTGCGCAACCTATCTACTTAAACAAAATAAGTAAAATGCCAGAAATGAAATCTCAAATTATTATGTAATCACAACCTCTTAGTTTTCACATAAAAATATACTTACATAACATCTTCTCGCGCTCCTTCTTTTCTTTATTCCTGAAAAATAAAATAAAAATTCTTAACTTCAAAACAAAAAGCTACAAACTAAATTAAAGAAAATGAAAAGAACAAGTTTGGTTGAGCCCCTAAAAAGTGCTTTTTAAGGTGCATGAGCTAGGCTTTCTTAATGTTCAATTCATTTAATCTATCAAGTAGGCAAAATGGCTAAAATTCTCTAATGTGCCTCCATAATAAAGCTTCAATCTTTGCCCATTCACTTTGAATTTTTCTCCTTAAGTGTTGCATAGCTCCATAGCTCCATGAGGATATGTACGAGTCACTAAAAATGGTCCCGACCATTTACTCTTGAGCTTTCCTGGAAATAGTCTGAGCCTTGAATTGAATAGCAACACTTGATCACCTTCTTTGAACCTTTTTACTCTAACCTTTGCATCATGCCACTTCTTTATGTGTTCCTTGTAAATTTTTGAGTTCTCATATGCAGTTTCTCTGATTTCATCTAACTCACTCAATTGTAAAAGTCTTTTATCAGATAATTTCTTGAAGTCGTAATTTAAAGCCTTGACTGCCCAATAAGCCTTGTGCTCAATTTCTATAGGAAGATGACATGTTTTACCATAAACTAACCTATATAGAGACATTCCTATAAGTTTTTTATATGTTGTTCTATACACCCACAAAGCATCATCAAGCTTTCTTGCCCACTCTTTTCTTAACTTACTCATAGTCCTTTCCAAGATTTTCTTCAATTCTCTATTACTAACCTCAACTTGCCTACTTGTTTGAGGGTGGTATAGGGTTGCTACTTTGTGTTTCACTCCATAATGAGATAACAACGATTCCATGTTCTTGTTGTAAAAATGTGTTCCCCCATCACTTAAATCGAGAGAAAAGGTTTATCAAGAATTTGCTAACCAACCTTGCATTATTAACTGAACATGCTTGAGCTTCCACTTATTTTGACACATAATCCACACAAACAAGTATATACTTGTTTCCTTCCGACATAGGAAATGGCCTAATGAAATCTATACCCCAAACATCAAATATTTCCACTTCTAAAATTCCTGATTGAAGCATTTCATCTTTCTTTGAAATGTTACCACTCCTTTGGCATGCATCACAATTGAGCATAAATTTTTGAGCATCTTGGAAGAGTGTAGGCCAATAAAAGCCTGCTTCAAAAATCTTAGCAACTATTCTTTGTGGACCAAAATGACCTCAATTGACCATCCCGTGACAATGTTGTAATATTAAGCCAATCTCATCATCTGGTATGCACCTCTTTATCATGCCATCACTATACATCTTCCATAGAAATGGATCATCCCATAAGTAATACTTGGAGTCATGTATCAGCTTCTTATTTTGTTGATGATTGAATTCTTTTGGAAACTTCCCACTTGAGATGAAATTATCTATGTCAGTAAACCAAGGAGCATTCAGGCTTCCAATCGCCAAAAAGAATCTCATCGAGAAATAGCTCTTTGATGGGCTCTTCCTTATTATCTCCGTCTGGCTCCAACTTTAATCTTGAGAGATGACCAGCTAAGACATTCTATAATCCTTTCTTGTCTTTTATCTCAATATCGAACTCCTATAATAGAAGCACCCATCAGATGAGCCTTGGTTTTGAGTCCTTATTATTCATAAGATACTTCAATGTTGCGTTATCTGTATACACAATAACTTTAGAACCAAAAAGATGAGATCTCAATTTATCAAAAGCAAAAATAACTGCCAACATCTCCTTCTCTGTTATGGCATAATTGAGTTGTGCATTTGTCAACATCCTGCTTGTATAATAAATCACATGAAGTTTGTTCTCCTTTCTTTGACCAAGGACTACTCCTATTGCATGGTCACTTGCATTACACATTAATTCGAATGGAAGATTCCAATCAGGTGCCATAACTATAGGAGTTAAAATTAGTGCTTCTTTTAACCTGTCAAAAGCCAATTTGCACTCATCAGTGAAATTAAAATAAGATTCTTTTTCAAGTAACTTACAAAGGGGTTTAGAAATTTTTGAAAAATCCTTGAAGAAATGCCTATAAAAGCCTATATGGCCAAGGAAACTTTTAAATCCCTTAATATTGGTAGGATACTGTAGCTTTTCTATGGTCTCTACTTTTGCTCGGTCAACTTCAATACCTTAGGCTGATATTGTATGCCCAAGAACAATTCCTTTATTAACCATGAAATGACATTTTTCCCAATTTAACACCAAATTAGTCTCTTTACAATGTACAAGAACTTGCTCCAAATTTTCCAAATATCCTTCAAAATATTTTCCATAGATAGAAAAATCGTCCATGAAAACATCCATAATCTCTTCCACCAAATATGAAAATATAGCCATCATGCACCTTTGGAAAGTTACTGGGGCATTACATAATCCAAATGGCATCCTTCTATAAGAAAATGTGCCATAAGGACATGTGAATGTCGTCTTT
Source organism: Macaranga tanarius (assembly GCA_949673435.1). Classification (NCBI taxonomy): domain Eukaryota; kingdom Viridiplantae; phylum Streptophyta; class Magnoliopsida; order Malpighiales; family Euphorbiaceae; genus Macaranga; species Macaranga tanarius. Next base: position 8,240 of record CATIWO010017553.1, on the reverse strand, counting down.
TCTTGATCTTTTGGAGCTATTGCAATTTGGTTGTATCCTGAGTAGCCATCCAAGAAACAATAAAAAACATGTCCTGCTATCATTTCTAACATTTGATCAATAAATGGTAATGGGAAGTGATCTTTTCTTGTAGCTGAGTTTAACTTCTTGTAATTAATGCACACCCTCCATCCATTTACCACTCTTGTAGGAATCTTCTTCCCTTCTTCATTCTCCACAATGGTCATGCCTCCTTTCTTGGGTACACATTGGATCAAACTCACCTATGAACTATCTGAAATTGGTTAAATGATTCTAGCATCAAGCAACTTGACTACTTCTTTCTTCACCACTTCTTATATGTTTAGGTTGAGCCTTCTTTTCCTTTCAATGGTTAGCTTATGTCCTTCTTTCATCAGGATCTTATGCATGCAGTAGGAAGGACTAATTCTTCTTATGAAGGAATGTGTGATCATGCAGCAATCAAAAGTGCGGTATTTAAAAATTTTGATTGCATACAACTCTTGCATTACACATGAACTACATCCATGCTCATAGATCCTATCACATAGAAAATACATGACTAAACATGCATCTAGGACAACATAATACATTAATAAACAACCAAGTCATACATTCACAATACAAGACCTAGCAACTAAGGGTTTGGTAACACTTACAATACTCCAAGTTGGTAGCACGCTTGATAAGCTTTGGTTAATGTTGATCTACAAGCTCCAAGCTCCTCAAATGTGAAGCCTCTAGCTTGAAACACATAAATTACACAAGGATGATCTTTAAGGATAATGAAGCTTTACCCACAAGTCTCTCTTTTGATTTGACCCAAGAGCTTGTTAGAGCCACTCCAAGCTTGAATGTATGCAATAAAGATGCAACCTCCAATGGATAATGGACTTTGATCTTATGCAACTCTTGTACAATAATGGCTTTTACTTGAAAGCACATAACTCTTGTGTATATTTGAATCCTCTACACTTGAAAAAGAAGAAGGAAGAAGACACTCTCAATCTTTTTTTTTTCTTTTGTTAGAATATTAAATTTGCTCTAAAAAATGTGCATTATGATTAGTTAGCTTAGTTGTCTCTACACTCTCCACTAACTTAAACAAAACCAATATTATAATAATATGATAATAGCTTGAGTATCTCATACTTAAGCCACATAAATAGCCATAGCTTAAGAGTCTTACACTCAAGCTACATGAACTTGATAAATTGAGTATCTCATACTCTATATATATGCATGGCTTTGGTTTATAAGTGAGTTGGGTGTTTGGTTATATGGATAATCTTGGCCTTGATATTATTAACTTTTAATACATATGGGCTAAGATTATGGGTATATGGGCTTCTCTACACTTAGAGAAGGCCCACCCCATACTAAACTAGACAACTTATGGTCTTATTTAGACTCTTTAAATAAAACCCCATCCTAAGTCCATTTCAAGTCCATCTTAATTAATATACATAGTCCATCTCATGGCCCATCTTAATCAATATACATGGTCCATCTTATGGCCCATATATGAATGTATTTGGTGGCAAATATTAATCTAGTCCTTGAACTTAATATCACATATTAAATCAAGTCCAAATTAATATTTATTTAATTATAATTAAGTCCCAATCTTTGAATTTAGAATTCGGGATATGATAGATCCCCGTATACGCACAAATCTAATTCAATTAATTTAATTGATTAATTAAACTCTTTAATTAATAATCAAATTAATATTAATCTCCACAAGTGAAACCTTTGTGTGTGTGACTTACTAGGTTCAATTCTAAATGGAAATGAAAAATAATATTAACACTTAATATTATGAAAATACCTTTCCATCCTAAATGTAAAAATCCTAATTAATCACATTTAGTTTCCATAAGTCATGAGTGACCCTTAATATAGATGTCACGACTACTCAAATAGAAATGAGTGCTTTATGTAGATCCACAAGAACCATATAATATAATTATCGTGCACTAAAAGTCCCTTCATTACAAGATCCTGATATTGGTTAGAGTCAAGGTTTAATCAAACTCTAATTGCCTCAATCATATGACCTCATCTTAAGTTCAATTTTTGATAAAACATGACTTCTACTAGAAACTCTTTCCAATACCTAAACTCTTTTTGAGTAAGTCAAGTTTGACCTGGCTAGGTACTTATTCATCAAGAATAACTTAAATAGCATAGGATCTTATCCCGGGTCACTCCAGGTAATGAATTCTATCTTGGTCGATCACTTATCCCTACATATAACTAACTAGAGCCACCATACGCTATATACCTATGCTTGGCTAGCACAAGTATATAAGCGGTAACAAACTCTAACCAACCATTTATGGATACCGTGTCACCTCAGGTCAAATAACCATATGCACTATTATGTTCAAGATTGTGATTTTTGACTAAAGTGAATTATCAAGTAGCATAAGACACACTACCTCCTACTATCAATATCACAAACCAACCAAGGAAAATAGACAGAGGTGATAGTCTAGGGATTAATACTACCCTTACATTAATCCAACGACTGTGAATATTTATAGCATATGTACCAAATGAGTTTATCACTCATATTATTAACTCTTGATAATAAACTCATTCAATATAAAACTGAGGGTAAATATTCAAATAAACTTAACACTTAATTTAAATGAATATTTTATTGCCATAGGGATAAATATACAATATCTACATATAATAATGGCCCTAAGGTACATCCATACTAACATCTTTTGTTAGAGATTTGCCAACCAATTACTTTTATCCTCCTCCTTAGCATTTCTACATGCAAGTCCTCTTGGTCTTGGGTAAGTTTGGAAGATATAATGACAGGTAAGGTTTCATTCTCTCCAAGAAAAGTGTACATCAAATATTGGGGTAAAGGTTTCAATTCTACTTTTGGTGGTTTTATGGTTGAAGGTGGTATAGGTTCAGTGTTTGGTAATTAAATATAAGGTAAGTGCAATTAGTGTTTGAGATGTTCTTCATCTTAGGATGATTGTACCTGCAGACACTTCTCTATATTCTCAGATTCCACAGAATTTGCCAACCTCCATCATTGGACTTCACTCACACATTCATCCAAAATATCAACTCTTAAGCACAAATCATTATCAAAAGGATATTTCAAACCTTGATAGAAATCGAACTTACAACTTTCATTTCCTACTCTTAGTGTCAATGTTCCATCATAAACCTCAATTATTACTTTTGCAATGTAGAGAAAAGGCATACCAAGGATCAATGGAACATCTTCATCTTTTTTAAAGTAAAGGACCATAAAATCAACTGGAAAAATAAATTTTCTAGCACTTACTAGTACATCTTTCACTATGTCTTTAGGTTCCTTCACTGTCCTATCTACAAGTTACAAATGGATGCTTCAAGGTTTTGCCACTCCTAATCTCAATTTCCTATAAATTAACAATGGTATAAGATTAATTGAAGCTCATGAATCACATAAAGATTTTTGAAATGATAAATTTCCAAAAGATATGGAATAATGAGAATCCCTGGATGCTTCCTTTTTAAAGGAAGTTTGTTAGAGATGATTGCACTGCATTCCTTTGTAAGCGTAACTGTCTCAAATTCCCGTAACTTCTTTTTATTGGAAATCAACTCTTTCAAGAACTTTGCATATTTTGGCATCTAAGAAAGACATTCCACAAGAGGCATATTGATGTGGAATGTCTTAAATCTTTTTAAAAACTTTGCAAATTGCTGATCATGCTCTAATTTCTTCAACTTTTATGGATATGGTACTGGGGGATCGTAAGGTCGAATTGGTGGTGATTTTTCCTTCTCTTTGTTCTCAATTTAAACTTCTTAATCCTTTTGTACCACAACCTATTCATCTTATTACTCTTTCTCTCCTTCTTTCTTCTTTTTTTTTTTATATTCCAGTGTTGCTTTAGGGGTTTGGATCTTTATGCCACTTCTCAAAGTGATAGCCTTCAACTATTTTTTTGGGTTTTTCTCTGTATTGCTCAGTAATGCACTTTGATTCCTTATTGACAAGGAATTTGCCAGCTGCCCCATTTGCACTTTCAAATTATGAATAGAAGAAAAATGGTTTCAAATCATTTGCTCCATCCTCTTTTGAGATTTATCTTGCTGACTCATCTTTACTAATATTATATCCATGAATTTCACCATCTTACTTTCCATTGAAGTTCCTGAAGATGAACCCTTGTCTTAGTAAAATTGAGGTTGAAGTTATTATGTATTCTAATTTCCAAATCCTGGTGGTGCTTGTGGTCGCCACTAGTTATTTCCTTCATTACTTCAAGAGAAATTAGGATGATTTCTCTAACTAGGATTGTAGGTGTTTCCATATACTTGGTTTTGAGATCCTTTGAAGTTACCCATATAGTTGACACCCTCTGTGGACATTCCTTTCATCATTTTACACTCTATTATAGGATGACCCCCTTGACATAATTCACAAGAGGAGGACAATGTAGATACTACATTAATATTCACCTTGTCCATCCTTTTTGTTGGAGCATCAAACTTTGCATTTAACATAGTAAAATTGTCCACTTCTATTGCTCCTGCTTTCTTTGAAGTGGCCCTCTCATTAGACCAAAGATTTTGTTTATTAGCCATATCCTCAAAGAGATCCAAGGCATCCTCTGGTGTTTTTGACATGATAGTTCCTCCAGCTGCTGCATCAATATTTACTCTAACCGCATGATTGACACCCTTGTAAAATGACTACACAAAGTCCCATAAAGGAATTAATTGAGGTGGGCATTACCTTTAAAGATCTTTGAATCTTTCCCAACACTCATAGAATGTTTCATCCTCTCTTTGAAATAAAGAATATATCTTATTTCTTATCTTCCAAAACCTTTGCAAGTGGTAAGTACTTGTTAAAGAAAGCGGTGTAGAGCTCTTGCCTAGTGTTGATGAAATTGGGTGGTAAGCTTGTAAACCACCTCTTTGCTATATCCATAAGAGAAAATGGAAATAGAATTATCCGGATTGTATCAGGCTATACTCCATTCATCTTGAAAGTGGAGCAATACTTCAAAAATTGAGACATATGACCAAATAGATCCTCATGTGGCAACCCACTAAATTATGAATTTTGGATCATTTGGATCATTGCAGGCTTGATTTCAAAGTTTTTTGCTGCTACCGCCGACCTTATAATTGGTGTTTGGATACCTTGCACATTAGGACTCATAAAATCTCATATGGTTCTCTGACCATTCTATCCAATTTAAGGATCTTGAGGAGCTTGTTACCTTGAAGGCACATTTTTATCATCATCTGCTCTGTTCATTTTATTTGGTTGTTGCTTCCTCCTTTGATGAACTATCTTCTCAAGTTCCAAATTAAGGGGTATTAACAAAAGTCCTTATTTGTTTACACTTCGTGTTGTGTGCATATACTAACATAATTTTCTGCAATACCACAAATGAAAACAAACTTAAAAATAAAGTCTAAATCAAATAACACAATTTTCTTAACAATATCAATTTTGGCAATCCCCGGCAATGATGCCAAAACTTAGTGGCTGTGAATCCATAAGCTTACGGAATCATTGCAAGTTATAAATTAAGATATCATCCCACAGAGATTGCAAATTGATTACTAAAATACTAAATGCACTTGTTTATTTAAACACCGAATTTTGGGTTGAAACTTAAAACAGAATCAATCAAATTAAAGGTTAGGGTTCTTATACTCAATTCAACTGTTTCTTAAAATTGATTAAATATCTAAGCTAATCTTCATTCATTTTGAAAGCATCTTTTGAATTATAGATTTTCCTCTCATCTAAACCTATAATTAACTGAGTGAAATGAACACTAAGTTTTACAGCTCTCACTAATGAAGTGTCTCTGAAACCCAATCCTTAACCATAGCTTTTAATTAATATTAGTAACCTAAATGTCTCTTAACTAAGTAAGCATCTAATAGGTTATTGTTTAAATCCAATAGAACCTATTTCTCAATTAAGTTCTAAAGTATGAATTCAATCTAAGTGTGATCAATACTAAGATGACATTAAATGCAATAATGACCAATGAATCAAGATCAAAAATTCAGAATTAATCATAATATGCACATAGTTGAATTGAGCTAAGAACCCTAAAAAAGAATTTAGCTACTCATAATGAAAGACAAAGAAAAAGATGAAGAATAGAAAACAAATCCAATCATTATTAAAATAAAAATAGTTGACAAAGAAAAACCCCCTTCACAAATGATGTAGGGAACCTGATAGTATGCAAGCTAGCATGATTATTTATGATCATTTTGTTATCTTTTTATTTATTTTGCATTTGCATTTTATTTATTTATTACACTTTTATTGCTATTTTTGTGCTTTGATGTTGCTTGTGTTTTATAGGTCATTCTAGGCTAATTTTATGATTAAAGTAGTATTGGAGTGCATTAGAGTGAAGAAAAGACAAAAGGAATCCAAAAGAGCCAAAGGAGGCAATTTCAGGCCTGTGCCGAGTCAGCACAGTGGTGCCGAGTCTGCACAGTGGTGCCGAGTCTAAAGGGGTATGACTCTTCAACTTTACACAATTTTCGTATTTTGGCCATAATTTTCTCTACAGACCTCCCAATTGAGTGATTCAAGTTGCATTAGAAACTAACTCAAAGACTACAAATTTTATGAAGAAACTTTCTAGAAATAACATAAATTTGATAGACAAAAATTCCCTTGAAATTAATGCATCTGCATAGGGTGGTGACTTTTCATGTCAAATGGTGCCTTTCCAATTGTATACGAATTTTAATCGTTTATAATTCTTCCTAAGGCCTATAAATACATGTGTTGGCTATATTCTCGGAATATAGAATGGTAATTTTAGATAAGAGATATCAGAAAGCATATTATTATCTAAAGTCTTAGTTTTATTTAGTTATTATTATTAGTGCAATTCAATATTCAAGTGAAGAACATTCAAGCAAGTCAAAAAATCTTCAAAAAGGCTATTTACATTCAAAGTTTTATCTTTCTCTCTTAGTACTTTTTATTTTATTTTCCTTCTTGTTGTTATTTTAATTATGTTTATCATGTATCTTAGATAGGTCATTGTTTGTTAGAATTACAAGAAAGAATGAATCAATGATTATATTTTTATTTTATATTATGTTAATGGTTTGAATTCAATTGTGAGTTTAAATGTTTTATATATGCTTGATCACCATATATGATGTTTTAATCAAATATGTACACAATGAGAGTTGGTGCATTTTGGTGGATATATAATTGAATTCTTTTAAGGCAACGAAATCACTTGGAGATAAGGGTTTATACTTAATAAAAATTATAAGCCTTGCATGGTAATATTATGAATTATATTTATCTCTACAATGATATGAAAATGCTTGTAGACTCTAAATGAATTACCCTTTATTGACAATGAGAGTTGCATTGAAGGACTTTAAGTATATATGACAATGAGAGTTGCATTTATGCTTTATACCATGTTTATAATCATTTGATGTAGCTATTTGTTTATTTTGTAATTCGTGATAAATTCCTACTTGTTGTTCTAATAAACCATATTTAACTTGATATTTAGAAAAATTAGATTAATTAGTGTAGTTAGTAATTAATTACAATAACTAGAATAATTCAACAATTATCATTATTAATATTTTGCCTATCTATCTTATTATCTATTCAGTTAATATAAAATTCACAAATTTCCAGTGTTCGACACCCTACTTACTCTATACTTAGTCTTAGAGACTAAGGTAATTATAAGTTTTATACCACACTAAATTTTGGCACCATTGCCGGGGAACTTGTTTGATATTTTTATTAGCTTAGAGTAGAGAAAGGTTGTTTTAGGCCTTTATTTTATTTTTATTAGTTGTAATTTTTTTATAGTTTTATTTTTATAGGTTGTTTGATTTCATGATGAGGCTTAGTAGAAGTGCTAGTGATATTTTGCATTTTGATCTCAAAATTGAGTTAACTTGTGCTTTGCGTAGGGAACAAAGGCAAAGAAATCTGAATCAACAAAATTTGAACATTATGGCAGAACCGGAGAGATGAAATTTGGGCGACTTTGCTATGCCTGATGTAACAAGCAATTTCGGAGGAATTGTGGCTCCATCAATAGCCAACAATAACTTTGAAATTAAACCAAGCATCATACATATGGTGCAAAATAATCAGTTTGGAGGTTTACAAGGAGAGGATCCATATGCTCATATATTGGCTTTTCTCAATGTGTGTGCTACCTTCAAGATCAATA
>CATIWO010017523.1:0-29510 GCA_949673435.1 Macaranga tanarius | reverse complement strand
TAGCGATAGTTACTGTTTTTCCGTCGCTAAAGTTTAGTAACAAGCATTATAACGACGGAAAATTTTCTGTCATTATTCCGTCGCTAAGCCATTTAGCTACGAAAAAGTCTATTTTAGCGACAGAAAAATCCGTCGCTAAATCGGTTGTTTTTTGTAGTGTTATGATTGTTGACTTAAGTTAATATCTATGCATTCACATATCTTATGTCACTGTTCGATCCAAACATCACATGAGTATCCACATATCTATTCTGATATCTCATTCCAAGTAGTATGAGACTCACTACCTCCCATTATTGACATCACATACCGATCAAGGAAAATAAACAGAGGTGATAGTCTAGAGATTAATACTATCCAAATATTAATCCAATGACTATGAACATTTATAGTATATGTACTAAATAAGTTTGTCACTCATATTATCAACTCTTGATAATAAACTTATCTAACATTATACTAAGGGTAAATATTCAAATAAACAAACATTTTAACTGAAATTAATATTTTATTGCCATGGGGATAAATATACAATGTCTATATACAATAATGGCCCTAGGGCACATCTACACTAACATCAACTACAGGAAGCCTAATGTATGTTATATTGTGTACTAGGCCGGATATTGCCTATGCTGTTAGTGTGACTAGCATGTTTTAATCCAACCCAGGCTTGGAGCATTGGGTGGCAGTTAAGGCTATCTTTAAGTACTTGAGAAAGACTAAGGATTTAGTTTTGACTTATAAAGGAGGTGACTTACAGCTTACAGGTTTTATAGATTCTAACTTTCAATCAAATGTGCATGATAGAAAGTCTATCTCCGAGTTTGTCTTCACCTGTAATGGAGGTGCAGTGAGTTGGAAGAGTTCTAAGCAAAGTATCACAGTTGATTCCACTACAGAGGCCGAATACATAGCTGTATCAGATGCTTTGGATTCAAAAGTTCCTCTCTTCTGCGACAACAATAGAGCTATTGCTTTGGCAAAGGAACTAAGGTCTCACCAGAAATCCAAATACATCGAAAGGCGCTATCATATTATTAGGGAACATGTTAGAAAGGGCGATGTGCTCATACAAAAGGTAGCTTCAGCCGATAATGTGGCTGATCCACTCACTAAGGCGCTCACACAGCCACAGTTAGACCACCATCTTGAGAAGATGGGTTTTAGATATTGTAGCGAATGACACTAGTGCAAGTGGAAGATTGTTAGTGTAGATGTGTTCTAGGGCCATTCTTGTATGTAGTTGCATATTTATCCCTATGGCAATAAAATATTCATTTAAATTAAAGTATTTGTTTATTTGAATATTTACCCTTAGAATAATGTTAGATAAGTTTATTATCAAGAGTTGATAATATGAGTGACAAACTTATTTAGTATATGTACTATAAATGTTTATAGTCGTTGGATTAATATATAGGTAGTATTAATCCCTAGACTATCACCTTTGTCTATTTTCCTTGATCGATATGTGATATTGATAGTGGGAGGTAGTGAGTCTCATGCTACTTGATATAAAATATCATAATAGACACGTGGATACTAATGTGATGAGTGGATCAAATTATGACGTAAGATTTGTGAATGCATGGAAATTCACTTTAGTCAACAATCACAATCTTGGATATAATGTTTCATATGGTCCTTAGACCTAAGGTGACACGGTCATCCACATATGGTTGGTTAGAGTTTATTACCGCTTATATACCTGTGCTAGCTGCGTATGGGTATATGGCGTGTGGTGGTTTTAGTTGGTTGTATGTAGGGATGAGTGATCGGCCAAAATAAAATTTATTACCTAGAGTGAATCGGGATAAGATCCTATGCTATCTAAGTTATTTTTGATGAATAAGTACCTGGCCAGGTCAAACTTGACTTACCCAAAAAGAGTTTCTAGTAGTAGTTGTGTTTTATCGAGAATTGAACTTAAGATGAGGTCATATGATTGAGGCAATTAGAGTTTGACTAAACTGTAACTCTAGCCGATATTGGGATCTTGTAATGAAGGGACATTTAGTGTACGGTAATTATGTTCTATGGTTCTTATGGATCTACATAAAACATTCATTTCTAATTGGGTAGTCGTGATATCTATACTGGAGGTCACTCATGACTTATGGGAACCAAATATGATTAATTGGGATTTTCACATTTGATATAGAAAGGTGTTTCCATGATATTAAGTGTTAATATTATTTCCCATTACTATTTAGACTTGAACCTAGTAAGTCACACACACAAAGGTTGCACTTGTGAAGATTAATATTAATTTGATTATTAATTAAAGAGTTTTATTAATTAATTAATTAAATTAATTGAATTTGATTTGTGCGTATGCGGGGATCTAATATATCCTGAAATCTAAATTCAAAGATTGGGACTTAATTTTAATTAAATAAATATTAATTTTGACATGATTTAATAAGTGATATTAAGTTCAAGGACTCAATTAATATTTGCCTCCTAATGTATTCATATATGGGCCATGAGATGGACCATATATATTGATAAAGATGGACTTAACATGGACTTAGCAGGGGCTTTATTTAAAGAGTTTAAATATACCTATAAGTTGTCTTTTGGTATGGAGTGGGCCTTCTCTAAGTGTAGAGAAGCCCATATGCCCATAACCTTAGTCCATATCTATTAAGTATTAATGATATCAAGGCTAAGGTTATCCATATAACCAAACATAACCCACTCACTTAAAAAGCAAAGCCATAGATAGAGTGTGAGACACTCAATCTATCAAATGCATGTAGCTTTAGTGTGAGACACTCAAGCTATAGAAATGCATGTGGCTTGAGTATGAGACGCTCAAGCTATAGCAATGCATGTGGCTCAAGTCTGAGATGCTCAAGCCATTATTAAATTGGTTTTTGTTGATAGTTAGTGGAGTGTGTAAAGACAACAAACAACTAACTTCTAATGCATATTTTGAGAGCAAATTTGATATTCTTACAAAAGAGAGAAAAATGCTAGAGAGTGTCTTCTTCCTTCTTCTTCTTTAAGTGTAGACAATACCAATATACATAAGTGTTGTGTGCTTTCAAGTCAAGGCCATTAGTGTACAAGAGTTCTACAAGTTCAAGTCCATCAACCATTGGAGGTTGCATCCTTGTTCCATACATCCAAGCTTGGAGTGGCTCTAACAAGCTCTTGGGTCAAAGAAGAGAGGCTTGTGGGTATAGCTTCACCAACCTTGAAGATCTTCCTTATGCAACTTGTATGTTTTGAGCTAGAAGCTCCACACTTGGGGAGCTTGGAGCATGTAGATCAACATCAACTAAATCTTGTCGAGCGTGCTACCAACTTAAGAGTTTTGTAAGTGTTCCCAAACTTTTAGTTGATAGGTGTTGTGCTTTGATGGGTTGACTTGGTTGTTTGTTATTGAAATATTGTTCTTGATGCAGATTTAGCTATGTATTTGCCATGTGATATGATCTTAGAGCTAGATGTGGTTTATGTGTGATGCAAGAGTTGCATGCAATTAAATTGTTTTTTAAATTCCACATGTTTTAGTTGTTGTATGAACTACATCCTTCAATGCAATCCTTAAATACAATGATAATCAATGTAGATACCATAAAAAAACTTAGACATGTAAGGAAAAAAGTAAAACTAAAACTCCCCTAGTGTAGAGGCAAGCTGAATAGTGATGAAGATGGTGCACATGGACTTGTGAGGTTTTTAGACTTTTATTCAAACTCTCTTCGATGTCTAAGGTTGTAAATGGGGTTCCCTTCCATCATTTGGCATGCAAAACATGGCTTAAGTATTGAAGCATAGTGAGTGGAGCATTTGAGTCATCTAATGCACATAGGCAATGGGAAACTGGATTATGCCATCTAGCTTACAAGACATCAGGTGAGTCAAGGTAATGCCATTGTAGCCTTTAAGGTATCAAACGGGTTAAAATAATGCCATTATAGTCTCTGGGACATTAGGCGAATTAAAGTAATGCTGTTGTAGTCTTCAAGACATCAAGCGAATTGAGGTAAAGTTGTTATAGTCTCTGGGACATTAGGCGAATAGAATTATAATAATGCTATTTAGGCAAATACTGTATAGTTTTAGGACTTCAAGTAAAAGGAATTTATGATGGTGTTGTTTAAGCAAATGCTATATAGTCTCTAGGACTTTAAGTGAGTCTAAGATAGCGCCGTGGAGGTGAATGCTATATAGTCTTTGGGACTTCAAGTAAAAGAGTTGTGATAATGCCATAGAGGCAAATACTATATAGTCTCTAGGACTTCAAGCAAGAAAAGTCATAATAGTGCTGTGGAGGAAAATGCTACATAGTCTGTGGGACTTCAAGCAAAGAGAGTTGTGATAGTATCGTGGAGGCAAATGCTGTACAGTATCTTGGACTTCAAGTAAAGAGATTTATGATAGTGCTTTTATAGCCTTAAAAGGCATTTGTATAGCCTTTTTAGGCATTAAACAGAAGAGAATTGTGATAATGCCATATAGCTTCTTTAGGCATCAGGCAAAAATATGGTTGTGTGTGCTTGCTTTTAGTAGAAGTGTGCAAACCTATTTGAGGATTGGTTTGTTGGAGCTTCTGGCATTTGCCTCCACTTTTGGTGTCTATCTTTGTCTTTTTTTAGTCAGGGAGGTATTTTAGATGTTGGAGATGTTGATGACCATTTAGGATTCTCAAGTTGTGGGTAATTGTACATATAGGCATGGGTTTTTTTTGGAAGACTTTTTGAGCTTTTAGTGTAATGTAGTGTGTGATGGGTGAGGCAGTTTATTATAAGGTAGTATGAGTCTTACGAAAATAAGTGATATCTATTGGAAGCTAGCTTAAATTTTATTAGAATAGGATGGCTTTTATCAATAGGTCTTAGTTTAAGATTGATTGGAGGAGAATAATGTTAGTATAGATGTGCCCTAGAGCTATTATTGTATGTAGACATTGTATATTTATCCCTGTGGTAATAAAATATTCATTTAAATTAAGTTTTAAGTTTATTTCAATATTTACCCTTAGTATTATATTGAATGAGTTTATTATTAAGAGTTGATAATATGAGTGACAAACTCATTCGGCACATATGCTATAAATGTTCATAGTCGTTGAATTAATATAAGGGTAGTATTAATCCCTAGACTATCACCTCTGTCTATTTTTCTTAATCGATTTGTGATATCGATAGTGAGAGGTAGTGAATCTCATGCTACTTGATATGAGATATCAGAATAGACACGTGGATACTCATATGATGGGTGGATCGAACATATCACATAAGATTTGTGATTGCATAGATATTCACTTTTGTCAACAATCACAATCTTGGACATAATGGTGCATATGGTCCTTTGACCTGAGGTGACACGGTCATCCACATATGGTTGGGTAGAGTTTGTTACCGCTTACATAACTATACTAGCCACATATGGGTATATGGCGTGTGGTGGTTCTAGTTGGTTATATGTAAGGATGATTAATCGACCAAGATGGAATTTATTACCTCGAGTGAATCAAGATAAGATCCTATGCTATCTAAGTTATTCTTGATGAATAAGTACATGGCCAGGTCAAACTCGACTTACCCGAACTAGAAAGAGTTTCTAGTAAAAGTCGTGTTTTATCAAGAAATGAACTTAAGATGAGGTCATATGATTGAGGCAATTAGAGTTTGACTAAACTGTGACTCTAGCCAATATCGGGATCTTGTAATGAAGCGACATTTAATGCACGGTAATCGTGTTCTATGGTTCTTGTGGATCTACATAAAACATTCATTTCTATTTGGGTAGTCGTGACATCTATGTTAGGGGTCACTCACGACTTATGGGAACCAAATGTGATTAATTGGGATTTTCACATTTAGGATGGAAAGGTGTTTCCATAATATTAAGTGTTAATATTATTTTTCATTACCATTTAGACTTAAATCTAGTAAGTCACACACACAAGAGTTGCATTTATGAAGATTAATATTAATTTGATTATTAATTAAAGAGTTTAATTAATTAATTAAATTAATTGAATTGGATTTGCATGTATGCAGGGATCTAGCATATCCCGAAATCTAAATTCAAAGATTGGAACTTAATTACAATTAAATAAATATTAATTTGGACTTGATTTAATATGTGATATTAAGTTCAAAGTCTAAATTAAGATTTGCCTCCAAATGCATTCACATATGGGCTATGAGATAGACCATATATATTGATAAAGATGTGCCATGAGATGGACCATATATATGGATAAAGATGGGCCATGAGATGGACTATATATATATTGATAAAAATGGACTTGAAATGGGCTTAGGATGGGGCTTTATTTAAAGAGTTTAAATAAGCCCTTAAGTTGTCTAGTTTAGTATGGAGTGGGCCTTCTCTAAGTGTCGAGAAACCCATATGCCCATAACCTTATCCCATATCTATTAAGTGTTAATGATGTCAAGGCTAAGGTTATCCATGTAACCAAACAACACCCACTAACTTATAAAGCAAAGCCATGCATATAGATAGAGTGTGAGACACTTAATCAATCAAATGCATATAGCTTAAGTGTGAGACACTCAAGCTATAGCAATGCATGTGACTTGAGTGTGAGAGACTCAAGCTATGGCAATGCTTGTGGCTTGAGTATGAGATACTTAAGCTATTATCAAATTGATTTTTATTGATAATTAGTGGAGAGTTTATAGACAACCAACTAACTAATGCAAATGCACATTTAAGAGCAAATTTGATATTCTTACAAAAGAGAGAAAAGGATCGAGACTGTTTTTCAAGTGTAGAGAATTCAAATATACACAAAAGTTATGTGCTTTCAAGTTAAGGCCATTGATGTACAAGTACAAGTCTATCATGCATTGGAGGTTGCATCCTTGTTCTATACATTCAAGCTTGGACATAAGGCCATATGATTAAGGCAATTAGAGTTTGACTAAACCGTGACTCTAGCCAATATCAGGATCTTATAATGAAGGAACATTTAGTGCATCCTAATTATGTTTTATAGTTCTTGTAGATCTATAAAAAGCATTGATTTCTATTTGGGTAGTTGTGATATCTATGTTAGGGGTCACTCACAACTTATGGGAACTAAATGTGATTAATTAGGATTTTCACATTTAGGATAGAAAGGTATTTCCATAATATTAAGTGTTAATATTATTTCCCATTGCCATTTAGACTTGAACCTACTAAGTCACACACACAAGAGTTGCACTTGTGAAGATTAATATTAATTTGATTACTAATTAAAGTGTTTAATTAATTAATTAAATTAATTGATTTGGATTTGCGTGTATGCGGGGATCTAGCATATCCTGAAATCTAAATTCAAAGATTGGGACTTAATTGAAATTAAATAAATATTAATTTGGACTTGATTTATTATATGATATTAAGTTCAAGGTCTAGATTAATATTTTCCTCCAAATGCATTCACATATGGGCCATGAGATGGACCATATATATTGATAAAGATGAGCCATGAGATGGACCATATATATATTGATAAAGATGGACTTGAAATGGACTTAGGATGGGGCTTTATTTAAAGAGTTTAATTAAGCCTATAAGTTATCTAGTTTGGTATGGAGTGGGCCTTCTCTAAGTGTAGAGAAGCCCATATGCCCATAACCTTAGCCCATATCCATTAAGTGTTAATGATATCAAGGCTAAAGTTATCCATGTAACCAAAAAACACCCACTAACTTATAAAGCAAAGCCATGCATATAGATAGAGTGTGAGACACTCAATCTATTAAATGCATGTAGCTTGAGTGTGAGACACTCAAGCTATAGCAATGCATGTGGCTTGAGTGTGAGACACTCAAGCTATGTCAATGCATGTGGCTTGAGTATGATATACTCAAGCTATTATCAAATTGATTTTTATTGATTGTTAGTGGAAAGTATAGAGACAACCAACTAACTAATGCAAATGCACATTTGAGAGCAAATTTGACATTCTTACAAAAGAGAGAAAAGGATTGAGAGTGTCTTATTCCTTCTTCTTCTTCAAGTGTAGAGAATTCAAATATACACAAGAGTTACGTGCTTTCAAGTTAAGGCCATTGATGTACAAGTATAAGTCCATCATCCAGTGGAGGTTGCATCCTTGTTCCATACATTCAAGCTTGGAGTGGCTCTAACAAGCTTTTGGGTCAAACAAGGGAGGCTTGTGGGTAGAGCTTCACCATCTTTGAAGATCATCCTTATGCAACTTGTGTGTTTCAAGCTAGAGGATTCACATTTGGGGAGATTAGAGCTTGTAGATCAACATTAACCAAAGCTTATCAAGCATGCTACCAACTTGGAGTTTTGTAAGTGTTACCAAACCCTTAGTTGCTAGGTCTTATATTGTGAATGCATGACTTGGTTGTTTGTTGATATAGTATGTGGTCCTAGATATATGTTTATTTATGTATTTGCATATGATATGATCTATGGGCATGGATGTGATTCATGTGTGATGCAAATATTGCATGCAATCAAAAATTTTAAAATTTCGCACTTTTTGTTGTATAATCCACACTTCCTTCAAATAGTCCCTTCTTTTTTATGGGGAACTGATTTAGGCTCTATTAAGAAGGAATGATCTTTATTGGGGATTGGTTTGGGTTGTTGGATGGCATTGGTTTTTATACAATGAATGGTGTTTGTTAAGGGCCATGAAGGATGTTTCCCAGGTGGCTTAAAGATTTTTGGCTTGGAGGTTTTTAGTTTGTATCATTTCGAGGCTATTTAGCATTTGAGGCTTGATGTGTCTTAGAGGACATCTTTTAAAGTTATGTTTTACTTGAGGAGTCTAGTGGCACATTGAAGGCTCCCAACTGTTGAGCAGACTACCCTTGCATGAAGGCTCATAAGTGCTTAGAGTATGCCCCTGACATTCTTGAGTTGGTGTATGACAAATGCCTTGAATAGAGTACTACTTCTTATTAAGGATCCTTTAGAGATGTAGGTGCATGAACTTTTTCCTTTCATTGTTCAGGAGCTTTTAGAGCTTGCCCCCTAGTTTGTATGCTTGTTCATCTCTTCTATGGGTGTCTGCTTACTTGTTTCTTCCTTGAGGCTGTGCATGCTAATGCATGTAATTGTGATGGTTGTGTTTTATTATTGTCTTTTTTTTATACAAATGCATGTATGCATGGAATGCTAAATGATTAGGATTAAGGACAAGGTAGTGATTGTTGGCTTAGCTCTGAGTGTGTATGCATGTATGTGATGCAGATGATTATGCAATGGAGTAAAGGGTAAAATTTCCTTAGGGTATTTATGTACATGCATGCATGCATATAACACAAATGATTACATTGTGTGATGAAGAGAAGAACATTTTTCTTACTTTTGAGGCTTATGCATAGGCGCACATATTTAGGGAATGTTGATGATCATGCTATGCATACATGCATGGAATGCTCTTGATCATTCTGGATGATGAGCAGGATGGCATTGATTGTCTTACCTTTGAGGGGCATGTAAGGATATGTTCATGCATGTGATGTAAATGACTATGCAATAAGATAAAAGGGGGTGAAATTTTTTGTGAGGCCCGCAACACGTGGCCTCAAACAAACCCTAACACGTGTCTCAAAGAATATACTCAATTATATAATGAGCATGCATACATGCCATGCACATTCACAATATCAACATATATTACTCTTATACATACAAGTGAATGAAGAAATTGGATAATAATTTTTTTATGTAGGTCTACGCTAGGGGACTGGTGGTCGCCAATCACTGGCGCTCGCCAGTAGCTGGAGGCAGCCCCTCCTCTGCTCTGGCCGAACCAGCTTAAAAACACAACCTAATAACAATGCACATACCAAACATGCTTCTAAAATGATATTTCACATATGTATTGAATAAATGGTTTTGACAAAACCAAACCACATACATGAACTACACAATCCAAATCTCATATGCACATACATAGTGCATCTCCAACACAAACTTTATAAATTGCCCAAATGCTCATAATTCATTACAAAATGCAAATAGTGAATGACAAATGAGGATGGGAGTTGATCCACCAAGAACATCTCGAGCCACCAAAAATCACTATCAAAGTAAGTCTCAAGCTCTGTCTAACTATCTCCTGAAAAATAGTTGCAAAGAGGTGAGCTTGTGACTCAATAAGTAATTACTAATATAACTATACATATATCACTTCTCAAGAACTAATTAAGTGATATATATATATATATATATCAAGCACAAACATGAATTATACATTAATTCCAACACATACCAAAAGTATACACAACATATACCAAACATATACACCACATATACCAAACATATAGACAACATATACCAAATATGTATACCACATATCAATTAGATGAACATTCACATATCATTTCATGATTCCAAAACTCATCCATTTATATCACACATCATATTTTGGTATCCGGCCAGAATCACATCATATTTTGGTATCCGGCCGAAACCACCTCATATACGCATTCTCAGAAGTGGTCACATACTGAGACTATCCGGCCGGCTCAGTCCCAGTTTTCACATCCTCACATATCAATTATCGGGTAGCTATACGCCGGCTCAGCTTGCCCACTATCACACATATCCTCACCAACATTCAATCAATTCACACAAATGTGCACAATTCACATTTCAATATTTATATCTCAATTCACACTACATTCAATCACAATTCAACATTCTCATTTCATACCACATCATAATTCATGACAATATAATTCTTATATTCAAGAGGTTCAATATATATATATATATATATTAATAATTACTTACACAAAAGTACTACCAACTCCTTCAAAAGCAAAGCTCCCCTGGTGAGTAGGGTCTCCTCTATTTTTGTTAATGCCTACACATAAATATACATCAATACCACATAGCAAGCATGACTCATGCACTCAAATCTAACTAGGTGTAACTCCATGTTCTAGGTTCAATATATCCAAATAATTCACACACATGTCCAAAAATCATGAAAATAATACTAAAGCTAGAGTATGAGTCTATGTCAAATTCCAATTAGAATTACTCAAATCAAACATGTATGGAATTAATTATGAATTTTTTATTAAATCTGGACAAAACAGAGCTGACAGACTGAGCACAAAAATGTTGAGCCCTACCAGACAACTTTAATAGCAAAATCAGCTCTAGGTCAAAACACAAAAGTTGTAGGGGACTCTTTGAAGTTTCCAAAGCATCTAACCTACTCAAATCAAAGCTCTAAGACTCAAGATATGATTAAAACACTAAGACTGATGCACATGAAAAATAGAACCCAAATTTACAATGTCAAAACCAAGATTCAATTAACCAAAATGAATGCATGGCTTACCAAAAATGATGCCCAAACAACTACTAGATCCTTTAAAACTCCCCAAAATCCTTGCTAGATGAGTAGATAATTAACAAAAGCTCCCAAGCAAAAGAAGAACACTCTCTTCTTCTTACAACATAAAAATCTCTACACTCTAACTCAAATAAACACACATATACACACACAAAAATATACACCAATTACAAATTGCCAAATAGAGCCTTAGGTGTCTTCTACCATAAATGCAAGTTTATCACTTAATAAAATTATACTAACTCTCTTAATTAAATATACATAAATATTACTAAAATATCACTCTACCCCCTTAATGAACTTGAATAATTACCCAATAATCCACAACTTTCTATTTTGACAAATAACTCCAAAACTTTCTTAACAAATATGGCCCTCTCTACCAACATACACATACCCACACTTAAATATAATCCACAACTCTACTCTAAATGTTATGAAGGTATAATGCATGAATAGTGCATCTAAGATGCGGGTGTTACAATTCTCCCCTCCTTATAAAAATTTCATCCCCGAAATTTATTACTCATCACTTTCTGAAAATAAATACGGATACTTCTGTCTCATTTGCTCCTCCACTTCCCATGTTGCTTCTATAGGAGAATGATAACTCCATTTGATCTTCACTATTGGTCTCTTTTTATTTCTCAATTGCTTCACCTTTCGATCTAGAATTTCCACTGGCTCTTCCACATAGGTCAGTGTCTCGAAAATTTTGATCTCCGACTCTTGCATAACATGACTTAGATCTAATTGGTACCACCTTAACATTGACATATGAAAGACATTATAAATTGAAGATAATTCTACTAGAAGTGCCAATCTATATGCTAGCGGTTCGATTCTCTCTATAATCTCATAGGGTCCAATGTACCTCGGGCTCAATTTTTCTTGTCTACTAAACCTCAAAATCCCTTTCCATGGTGACACCTTTAAGAAGACCTTCTCTTCTACTTGATATTCCATTTCTCTTCGATACTGGTCTACATAACTCTTTTGTTGATCTTGTGCCGCTTTGAGACATTTCTTCACTAGTATTTTATTAATTATTTTTTGAATCAATTCAGGACCTTCTAATTATCTTAGTCCTTCTACATCCCAAAACACTGGACCTTGACATTTTCTTATGTATAAAGCTTCATATGGAGCCATTCCGATGCTGGAATGATAACCATTGTTGTATGCAAACCCGATTAATGGTAGATGATCATCCCAGTTGCCTTTAAACTCAAGTACACATGCTCTTATCATGTCTTTTAGTGTCTGAATTGTCCTCTCTGATTGCCCATCTGTCTGAGGATGAAAAGCTATATTGAAATGCAATTTTGTTCCCAAAGCCTATTGCAAATTTCCCCAAAAATGTGAAGTGAATCTAGGATCTCTATCAGAAATAATTGATAATGGAATTCAATGAAATCTCACAATTTCTGAAACATACAAAGAAGCTAATTTATCTAGAGATTCACTTGTTTGAACCGGCAAGAAATGAGCTAATTTGGTCAATCTGTCTACTATTGCCCATACGGCATCATGTTTTCAAAAAGTCCGAGGCAACCCCATAACAAAATCCATTATTATCTTCTCCCACTTCCATTCAAGAATCTTCAAAAGTTGTAATTTTCCTGCAGGCACTTGAAGTTCATCTTTTACTTACTGACAAGTCAAACATCTTGCAACAAACTCTATTACATCCTTTCTCATTTTTGGCCACCAATAAAAAGGCTTCAAGTTCCGGTACATTTTAGTACTTCCGGGATGCATTGTATAAGGGGCAAAATGAGCTTCATTCATGATTTACCTCCTCAACTCTCCAGTATCCGGTACGCACACATGACCTTCCATCATCAACATACCATCATCCGTGACTACAAATTGAGAATTGGTTCCAGCTTCAAATTTTTCTTTCATCTTCTTCAAATATGAATCTTCCATTTGTACATTATGAATTTGGTCTCTCAAAGATGGTTTAACTTGTAAGGTAGCAAGTAAATGATTTCTTTCAATATCAAGTATAGCATTCATTTTCCGTAATGCCACCAAATTGCCTACATTATAACTAATTAACCTAGCAAAACATTTCACTGTTTTCCAGCTCAACGCATCTGCTACCATATTTGCCTTCCCTGGGTGGTACTCAATGGTACAATTATAATCTTTCAATAGTTCTATCCATCTTCTTTGCCTCATATTCAATTCCTTCTGAGTAGAAATGTACTTCAAACTTTTATGGTCAGTGAAGATAGAAAATGTCTCCCCGTAGAGATAATGCCTCCAAGTCTTTAATGCATGCACAATAGCAGCCAATTCTAGATCACGTGTCAGGTAATTCATCTCGTGTGGTCATAGTTGCCTAGATACATAGGCTATCACCCTTCCAGTTTGCATGAGCACACATCCTAATTCTTGCCTTGAAGCATCAGTATACACTACGTAATCTTCATTTCCAGTTGGTCAAACAAGTACAAGGGTAGTGGTAAGGGCATCTTTCAACCTTTCAAAACTACATTGGCATGCTTCATTCCATCGAGAAGGAACATTCTTTTTTAATAAAGCAGCCAAAGGTCTTACAACTGTGGAGAAATCTTTCACAAATCTTCTGTAATACCCAGCTAATCCTAAGAAACTCCTAATTTCTGTCACAGTTTTAGGTGGTTCCCAATCTAGGATAGCTTTAATCTTCGATGAATCGAGCTTTACTCTTTCCCGAGATACAATATACCCAAGAAACACAATTTCTTCCATCCATAACTCACATTTACTAAACTTGGCATATAATTATTTCTCCCGTAAAATCTGTAAAGCTACTCAAAGATATTTTTCATATTCTTCTCGATTTGGAGAGTAAATGAGTATGTCATCAATAAAAACAATAACAAACTGGTCTAAGTACAGCTGAAATATTTGATTCATTAATAACATGAAAGTTGCTGGCGCATTGGTCAACCTATAAGGCATTACAAGATATTCATAGTGCCCGTATCTTGTTCTGAATGCAGTCTTGGGAATAGAAGATTCTGCTACACGTAGTTGCCAATAACCGGATCTCAAATCAATCTTCAAAAATACAGAAGCATCCTTTAGTTGATCAAGCAAATCATCAATTTTGGGCAAAGGATATTTATTCTTCACTATTATTCGATTCAATTGCCTATAGTCAATACACAATCTCATACTTTCATCTTTCTTCTTCATAAATAACACTGGTGCTCCCCATGGTGAAATGCTTGGCATTATAAATCCTTTTTTTAATAATTCCTCTAATTACTTCTTCAATTCTTTCAACTCTAATGGTGCTATCAGGTATGGTACAATTGAAATTGGAGCTGTTCCTAGTACAGTCTCAATCTCAAAATCTACTTCTTTATATGGTGGCAATCCTAGTAACTCATCTAAAAATACGTCTGAGAATTCTTTAACAACAAGTACATCTATAACTCCTGGACTAACCTTTAATGTGTCAATGATGTAGTCCAAATATTCCTTACACCCAACTCTAATCTATTGAAAAGCTATGGTGGCAGAAATCAAATAAGTAGGGATGATTTTTCTCTCTCCTATTACCATTAGCTTTTCTTGCCCTGAAGTCTCAATGGTCACTTCTTTCGTATAACAGTTCACAATAGTATGATGCTTGGATAGCCAATCCATTCCTAATATAACATCAAACTCTTCTAAATTAATCACTACCAAGTCAGCATGTAAAGTCCTACCCTCTATTTCTATAGGAAAGGTTTTAATTACCATATTAACAATCATAGTACCCACAGTAGGCATAGTCACACACATGTTATATCCTAATGGTTCAATAATGCCATGTACTTTCCATGCGAACTCATAGGATATAAATGAACATGTGGAACCAGGATCTATTAAAACAAATGCTTCATAACCAAGGATCGTAAATATACCCATGACTATGTCTAGTGAAACTAGAGCTTCTTACCTCATGATGGCATACACCCTAGCTTGGCTTTGAACTTGCCCAATTGATTTTGTCAGTGTAGAAGTACCAGCTTCACTCCCTCTTCCTCGACCTCTTCCTCGACCAATCTAAGGATTATTCTCTCATGCACTACTTTGCCCTATCACTTGAGGTCCCTCATCATTCTTTCTTACTGGACAATCTTTAATGATGTGCCCTAGTCTGCTATAATAATAGCATACAATCACTCGAGAACCCCAACACTCTCTAGAATGGAATCTTCCATATTTATTGCATGTAGAGGCAGATACACTGCTCATCGATCTACCTCTCCCTCCATCTCTTCGATTTACAGGTCTTTCAAATCCTCTACTGGAAATACTCCTTATTGATTGAGTAGGTCAGCTTGACCCTCTTCCTCAGAAACTGCCTTATTGGAATCCAGAACCTCTAAAGGATGATCCTCCCCCGGTTCTAACTAAAGAAGAAGTAAACATACCGGTAGTCTTCTTCTTTTTGGCTTCCAATTCATTCCTTTCCAGAATGATTTACTCTGCTCGGATTACTGTCTCCAATAACTCTCTATATGTGAGTGGCTTCACCACTATCTTCTCTTGGATCTCAAGATTCAACCCCCTCTCAAACTTATTCCTTTTTAGGTGCATATTTAGATAACTATACGAATTAAACTTTATAATCAGCTACAGATAATTCTTCTTTCTTCAAGTTGAGGAACTCAAGCTTTTTCTTATCTTTGTACACAGCCGGCATATATTTATCTATAAATGCTTGCAAGAAATTTGCCCAAGTGATCGTCATTGGCACATCCCTACTCCCTGGCACTGTATCCTACCAGTCCAAGGCATCTTTTTTAAATAATGATGCTGCATAGCTTACCCTCTTTTCAGGAGTGTAATCAAATCGATCTAACACTCTTTTGGTACCCCTTAACCATTCTTCAACTACCATTGGGTCAGTAGTTCTTGCAAAAGTCTTGGCACCCTGTTTTTTTATCTTCTTATAGTTCTCATCAAGGGTGCTCTCATTCAGTTTTTATGCTATCTCTCGTATAGCTTGCACAAATTCTTACATGAAAGGTGGGTAAGGAGCTTATGGAGGAGGAGGAGGAGGAGGTTGGGATTGAGCTTGCTCAGGTTCACCTAATACATGCATAGGATCTAGCCTATGAACAGACTCAGATGACTCTTCTGGGCTAATAGGAGGTGCTTGGCGTTCTTCCATCCTGTAATATGCAATGCACATCAACTACAGGTCATCTCTGACTTATGCATGATATGTCATGAATGAAACATATGCTCATGTCCCTAGGGAATCTAATCCTTGCTCTGATACCACTAAATGTGAGACCCACAATACGTGGCCTTAAACAAACCCTAACACATATCCCAAAGAATATACTTAATTATATAATGAGTATACATACATGCCATGCACATTCACAATATCAATATACATTACTCATATATATACAAGTGAATTAAGAAATTGGATAATAATTTTTTTTTATGTAGGTCTGCGATAAGGGATTGGCGGTCGTCAGTGGCTAGAGGTCCCCTGCTCTAGCCGAACCTGCTTAAAAACATAACCTAATAATAATGCACACACCAAACATGCTTCTATAACAATATTTCACACATGTATTGCATAAATGGTTCATCCAAATAATATACAAAAGTTTGATAAAACCAAACCACATACATGAACTACACAATCCAAATCTAATATGCAGATACATAGTGCATCTCCAACATAAACTTTACAAACTGCCCAAATGCTCATAATTCATTAAAAAATGCAAATGGTGCATGAAAAATGAGGATAGGAGTTAATTCACCAAGAACACCTCGAGCCATAGGAAATCACTATCAAAGTAAGCCTTAAGCTCTGTCTAACTATCTCCTAAAAAATAGTTGCAAAGGGGTGAGCTTGTGACTCAATAAACAATTACTAATATAACTATACATATATCACTTCTCAAGAACTAATTAAGTGATATATATATATATAGATTAAGCACAAACATGAATTATACCTTAATTCCAACACATACCAAAAGTATACACAATATATACCAAATATATACACCACATATATCAAACATATACACAACATATACCAAAAATGTACACCACATATCAATTAGATGAACATTCACATCTCATTTCATGATTCTAAAACTAATCCATTTATATCACACATCATATTTTGGTATCCGACCGGAACCACCTCACATGCGCATTTCTTACAAGTGGTCACATACTGAGACTATCCGCCCGGCTCAGTATCAGTTCTCACATCCTTACATATCAATTATCGGGTAGCTATATGCCCGGCTTAGCTTGCCCATCTCATAATTCATCTTTTCACATGTGACCACTACTGAGACTATTCACCCGGCTCAGTCCTAAATTTCATAATTAGTGGAGCTATCAACCCAGCTCAGCCCCACTATCACACATATCCTCACCAATATTCAATCAATTCACACAAATGTGCAAAATTCACATTTCAATATTCATATCTCACTTCAAACCACATTCAATCACAATTCAACATGCTTATTTCATACCACATCACAATTCATGACAATATAATTCTAATATTCAAGAGATTCAATATATATATATATATATATATATTATATTAATAATTACTTACACAAAAGTGTTACCAATTCCTTCAAAAGCAAAGCTCCCTTAGTGAGTAGGGTCTCCTCTATCTTTATCAATGCCTACACATAAATATACAGCAATACCACATAGCAAGCATAAATCTTGCACTTAAATGTAACTAGGTACAACTCTATATTCTAGGTGCAATTTGGATATTGGACTCTCTGAAGTTTCCAGAGCATCAAACTTTGCTCAAATCAGAGCTCTACAACTCAAGATATAATCAAAACACTAAGACTGATACACATGAAAAATAGAACCCGAATTTACAACATCAAAACCAAGCTTCAATTAACCAAAATAAATGCATGGCTTACCAAAAATGATGCCCAAATAGCTATTAGATCTTCTAAAACTCCCCAAAATCCTTGCTAGATGAGTAGAGAATTAACAAAAGCTCCCAAGAAAAATAAGAACACTCTCTTCTTCTTACAACCCAAAAATCTCTACACTCTAACTCAAATAAACACACACAAAAATATACACCAATCACAAATTGCCAAATAGAGCCTTAGGTGTCTTCTACCATAAATGCAAGTTTATCACTTAATAAAATAATACTAACTCTCTTAATTAAATATACATGAATATCACCAAAATATCACTCTGCCCCTTAATGAACTTGGATAATTACCCAATAATCCACAACTTTCTATTTTGATAAATAACTCTAAAACTTTCTTAACAAATATGCCCCTCTCTACCAACATGCACATACCCACACTTAAATATAATCCACAACTCTACTCTAAATGTCATGAAGGGATAATGCATGAATAGTGCATCTAAGATGTGG
Organism: Macaranga tanarius; assembly: GCA_949673435.1. Taxonomy (NCBI): domain Eukaryota; kingdom Viridiplantae; phylum Streptophyta; class Magnoliopsida; order Malpighiales; family Euphorbiaceae; genus Macaranga; species Macaranga tanarius. The sequence continues at coordinate 10,764 of CATIWO010017523.1, read as the reverse complement.
GTGTTAAATTTTTGAGGTATATATGTAAATGTTTACGTGCATTTAATGCATATGATTATATTGTATGGTGAACAGAGAAAGTTGTTTGTGTATTCATGCATACATAGGGTGCTAATGGTTATACTTTAAGATGAAGGGGCAGATTATTCATTCTTCTGAGGTATATGTGCAAGTGCATGTATGTGTGTGATGCAATTGATTATAGTTATATGATAAAGAGGGAATGTTTTTCTTACTGTTAAGGCTCATGCACAAGTGCACATATATGAATGTCGATGATCATGCGACATAAACATGCATAGAATGGTAATGATTATGTTTCAAGATGAATGAAGAAACCACTTATTCTTTTAAAGACACATGTAAATGCATGTTGCATATAAAGCAAGTGTTCATACTATAAGATGAAGAAGAAGCATTTCTTCAAAACTTATTACACAAGTGTACATGAGAAGAAAGTGTTAATGATAATGATATGTACATATGTATAGAATGCTAATGATTGAAGAGAAGAATGCCATCTTTTCAGGCATATGTAAGAATGTGATGTAGGTGTTCAAGTGATAATATGAAGAATAAGGTCACTTATTTATCTAAGGTATATTTGAAGTACATGAGTGTATGTGCATGTAACATACGTAATTGTTCTATATGACGAGGAAGAATTAAAGACATATGTGCGCGCATGATCATGTTGTATAATGAAGGGTGAAATGCCTTGCATATGAATGGTTTTACCTTTGGATGAGAAGGGGAATTGCTTTTTTTTAGGTATGTTATCAGAAAAATGCATGGGTGGAATGACTATGATTATACTGCATAAGGAAAATTGCCTTATTCTTTGAGGTACATATAAGTACGTGCAATGCAAATAGTGATAGATGCATGTATGTATGCAATGTAAATGATTATGCTATCTAACAAGTGGGTGAATTGCTTTTTTTAGGTATATACATAAATTCATATATGCATAAGATACTAATTATTACACTGTGGTGCAAAAGGAAAGATTATTTTTGAAGATATAGGCACACAAATGATCATGATGCGTGATGGAAAGGGAAGAGTATTTTTTAAAGCTGCTTCTCTATGGCATAAATGCATTCATGAGTGTAATGTGGATGCTTTATGATGTATAATAAAGGGGAAAGATTGCATGCTTTTCATCTAAGCATACGTGTTGAAGCATGTATGAATGTAATATGAATGGTCATGATATGTGTGGAGTGCTAATGATTATGATGTATGGTGAAGAGGTTCGGACATGCATGTTAGCACACATTATGTATGCAATGCTAATGAATGTATTACCCTGATGAAGAAAAAGTTTGCTTACTACCCTAAGACAAATGGAAGTATGCATGCACGTGAAGCAAATGATTATGCTTTGTGAGGACAAGGTGACTTGTTTGTCTCCTTGAGACATGTGTATGCATGCAAGTATGTATATGATACAAGTGACTATGTGACAAGAGAAATGAAAAGATTACATTTTTTTCTAAGGTATGCATATGAGGAAGGGAGATTATTTGCTTTTATTTAAGGTGCACATATGAATGCATGTATGCATAAACACTAGTGATTGTATTATTTGTTAAGGAAAGAAGACTGTTTTCCTCTTTAAGGTAGATGTGCATGTAACTAGAATGAAAATGGTCATGTTGTGTAATAGAGGGGAAGGCTATTATTATGAGGCATATGAGTGGATGTGCTCATGCAATGCAAAGGTTTATGCTTTATAAGGATGAGGCAATTGCTTAGCTTTTTTATGTGCGTGCATAGATGCATGTACGCACGTAATGACTATGATACAAAATGAGAATAAAATTTAATTTATTAGTTTTACTAAACATATACACATAATGTGTGTATGCATAGGCTAGCAATGGTATGCCAAAAAGAAGCATTTTCTTGCCTTTCAGAGATATGAATGTATGTGTATGTACACACATAATGAAAATGGCCACACAATATAATGAAAGTGAGTGTCAAGCTTCAAATGGTATTTAGTTATTTAGAGATGAAGGTAGGTCACCATATAATGATAGAGGCTTATTTCAAAATTCAGGTCAAGGCTCTTTAGGGAATATTCAAATAGTAAGTAATTCATGGCTAAAGATACCAGGATCAATATTGATGAAGGGAGGACCAACTCAGTTAGAGGTAAAACTAAAGATTATGATGCAGATGGCTGAGCTGATATGCTCGTTTCTCTAGCTAGGAGGCCATCTTAGATATCAAAGGGAAATTTTAGGCCATGGACTATAAAATGGTTAATTGGCATAAGGTTTAGTGCATGGTGGATCAAATAATCTAGTGGAGTTTTTAGTGGAAATGGATCTTAACTTATTGGGAAGGAAAATCCTTTTTATTTTTTGTTGGAAAGGTGAAATAGGCCTTTTAAGAAAGGATGATTTTTTGGAAGTGGGTCTGAAAATTTAGAAAAGATCAAGAGCCTTTTATGAATCTATCTTGAAGAATCTGGTGTCACAGCACACTAGTGCACCTAGTTGCTGAATAAAATATCACTATATGCTAGCCCATAAGTATTCTGAACATGCCCCCTCATTTGGGATCTGGATTATCATATGGTTAATATCTCCATTACTCTAACTAGGATGCATCTAAAAAATTATAAAGTTGGCTCTTAATATGTTAACTCGCCTTGCAATCTTTGATGACATCTAAGGATGAACTAGAAACTTGCTACACCATAGAATGGTTCATTTCAGTTGAGATGGCATCAAGTGTAGCAAGTGTGCTTTCTTGGTTATTTATTTAAGTACATGCCTCATATTATGTCATTTTACTTTTTATTTTTCCTTCTTTTGCCTAGGCGTCCTCTTTTGGGAGATTTTTACACCTATCTGGGCTCTCTTTTATTTTATATTTCTCTCTTCTTTTTTTTTATTTTTCCTTTTTTTGCTTAGGATACCTTCTCTATGAAAGTTTTTGGTCCTAACTGGGTCACCATCTCTTTTTCTTTTTTTTTTATTGAATGAGGCTATAGTAAGAATTAAGCATCTCGAAATTTTAATAAAATGTTAAGATGAATAATGATTGTTAATAACTTAAAAGTTAATGATGAACAAAAATCTCAGAATTTTGCTTAAAAGACTACATGAACTTCTAAATATAACTGGCAAACTAACATAAGATTTCATTATTCTCATCTAGTTAATAAAACAATGAAAGATTTTGGCAATAGCTTCACTCTAGCTTTTGAAGCTCAAAATTAGGGGAAATTTAACATCATATGAGATAGGTCCTTATTACTCCCTTTGATCCTTTACCCTTATACCAATTGAATGTAGAGCTGGGAAAGATAGGTAATGTTTTAGTTCTATGAGATTTTGGTAATTTGGAGGAAACACAATTTGTTCAAAAGGTTAATGGTGGTGTGGCTTGGTAGTCAGGTAATAGGTGGTCTTTAGAGCAAGGTTTTTTTTCTGGATTTTTAATTCTCCCCAAGTCAATTAGGTCTTGAATTTTATGTTTCAGGGCATTGTAATCATTTGTGGTATGGCTAGAGACTTAGTGAAAGTGATAAAAATGGTTAGGGTCTATGTATGAAGGTACAGGGTTTGACGATAGTCTTAGATTTAGAGTCCTTAAGAGATTCTCTTGTTGAAGTACTTGGAAAACTTTGGAAAGGGGCAAGTTGAACTCAAAAAATTTCCTTTTGGCTAGGGGATGATTAATTATGTGTACTTCTAGGCATTCTGGCTATAGTTTATTGGACTTCAGTTGCCTATTGAAGGGGAGCTGTGGTATTCATTCCTAAGTTATTGAGCATATTCATCTTCAATTTTAATCCCAGCCTGGTATAGGGCTTTGAAGTTAGGGTAGTAAGTGGATAATATATTCTTCCTGAGGTAAGGGAGTGCACCTTTGATTACCATCTCAATCTGCTCATCTTTGGGAGGTTTATTTTTCATTATGACAACCTTGGCCTTCCATCTTACAATATATTTAGAAAAACTCTCCCTAGGCTTCTGCTTAATGATTTTTAACTTACGTCTTATGACACCCAAGTGAGTGTTCCATTCAAACTGCTTAATAAACTTCTCAGTCAAGGACATCCAATTATTCCTAATCTTATTCTCGAGGTCGAAAAACCAAACCCTCGGTCCCTCTTCTAGTAAAGTGAAGAAGAAGTGTACAATTTATGTCTCTATAAGATTGGATGCAGCCATGAATGTGGTGTATTGCTTCAAATGCACTATAGGGTCACTAGTGCCATCAAATCTAATGAAATTAGGGAGTTTAAAAACATCAAGTAGGGGTTCATCCTTGAAAAGGGCCAAATCAGTGTAATCATAATCTTTTATAGGGATTTTGTCCTTGAAAGAATATTCAAGTTGTGTCATCTTATTGGCTAGCATCTTGTACTCCTTTGGTGATTCTAACTTGATAGGGTGAACCAGTAGCTAAGGTGGCATTTCTTTTAGGGCTTGATAATACTCATCATCCTCCTTAATATCAGTTTGTATGTTCACTACAACTTTCCCTTTATCAACTCTTAGGTTTATAGAGTCAGATACTTTAATAAGGTTCCATTCATCTTGAGAATACAAGGTTTGATCAAAGATGGTATTCATTTATGCTTGGAGGATGTCGGTAAAGGTACCATTAGTTAGAGATCTCTGGGATTGCTCTTTGAGTAGGTCCTTGAGGTTTTTATTTTGATTTTTAGATTGCTCGACCATTATGAACCCTTACTGTTGCTAGCTCTCCTCTTTATAGGATGTTCAAGGGTTTATGATTGCAAGAAATGATAGGGTCAATGCCATTAGTGTTAAGTGTATGCATGCAATATCATACAAAGAATGTAGTTAGCATAAAGAGTTGTGAATGGAATGAGAATGTATACATGTAGTGTCAAATAAGGGAATGAGATTAGCATAAAAAGTAAAGAAGTTATGAATGCATAAGGAGTGTGTGCATGCAGTGTCATGCAAAATAATAAAGTTAGTATGAAAGGAAAAGCTGTTGTAAATGCATAAAAAGTGTATGCATGGGGTTAGCACGAAAGGAAAAGATGTTGTGAATGCATAAGAAGTGTATGCATGTTGTATCATGCAAAAGAATAAGGTTAGCATAAAAAGCAAAGATATTGTGAATGCATAAGAAGTGTATGCATAGGGTTAGTATGAAAGGCAAAGATGTTGAGAATGCATTTTATGTCATACGTGACATACTAATGAAAACTCTTATTAATAAGCAGTGTGACTACAAAGAACATAGGTTAATGATGTATCTACATGCATACATGAAAGGTAGAATAAAATGGAAATTAAAGAAAAGAAAATAAGGAAGAGAAAATGTCATGAATGTATGCCATGTTATGCAGTGTGAATGGATATGGTCATTTTTATATAGCATGTTCATGCAAGACCTTATTAAGAATGCTTTATAGTTGTAACAGTGCAGGTTAATAGTGTATGTATGCATAAGGATGGTAAACAAAACAAAAGAGAAAGGTCAAAAAATGAAAACAAATCAAGTCATCACAATAGAAAAGATGTCGTGCGTATATGTTAAGTTATGAACTATAGTGAAAAGAAGTTATCATGTATGTGTGACATGCTCTACAAGACCTTATTAAGGATATTTTATGGCCGTAAAAAAATGTGAGTCAGTAATGCATCCTATCTACATGAATGCATGAAAGAAGATGCTAAGCAAAACCACGGATAATGGTTAATTAATGGAAATAAAACGAGTGTGAAGGGAAAGATATTGCGCATGCATGCTATGCTATAAATTGTAAAAATGAGGTTGGCATGTATGTATATTATACCTATGCAGTACCTTATTAAAAATGCAGAATGGATACAAAAAATGTATCTATGTATATATAAAGATGATGATTAAGATGAAAGAAGAGGGTTAGTGGATGAAGACAAAATGAGTTAGCGTAAAAGAGAAAAGTTAGAAAACAATAACAAAATAAGCTAGTATGAAAGAAAAGATGTCGCATATACATGCTATATTATGAATTGCAAAAGATAAGGTTAGTATGTATGAATGTCATGCTCGTGTATAATCTCAAAATAAATATGGTTGCAAAAAATAGGGTTAGTAGTGAATATTTATATGTATGTATGTATACATGAAAGGGAAAGTGAAAACAAAACGAAAGAGAAATCTGTTAAGTAAAATAATAATAGGGTTAGTGAAAACCTACAAAATGAATAAACTAAACACATGCAAATGCTCCCTTCCAACTTTATTTCTCCATGTTATAGGGTTTCTTTTCTAGGTGGGCTCAATCCTCCACCAACAGGGGACTTCGGATGCGCACTTAAATTTAGGCGATGACAATCTATTCTGGGAATAAAAAATTGACGGTGCTTTATGATTGAAGCATGCTTACTCTGGTATGGTCATATGCTATTTGTACGAGCAAAATAGAACTAATGCGTCAATACAAATGAGTCCATAATTGGGCAGTGTTATGCTAGCACTGAATAGTAAAAGGGTTGAGCCATATGTGAATTTTTGTGTAGCCCGGATTAATAAAGTTTTGCAAGTGTCACATTGTTAGTATAGATGTGCCCTAGGGCCATTTTGTATGTAAACATTGTATATTAATCCCTTTGGCAATAAAATATTCTTTTAGATAAAGTGTTTGTTTATTTGAATATTTACCTTTAGTATTATGTTAAATGAGTTCATTACCAAGAGTTGATAATATGAGTGACAAACTCATTTAGTACATATACTATAAATGTTCATAGTTAGTATTAATCCCTAGACTATCACCTTTGTCTATTTTCCTTTATCGGTATGTGACACTGATAGTGGGAGGTAGTGAGTCTCATGCTACTTAATATGAGTTATCAGAAAAGACATATGGATACTCATGTGATGAGTGGATCGAATAGTGACACAAGATTAGTGATTGCTTAGGAATTCACTTTAGTCAACAATCACAATCACTCCTTATTTGTGCATCCATTTTGCATGTGCAATGTATATATGAGATATTTATGTCAATGCATGCTATATATGTACGTGATATGTATATAGATGGATGTATGTTAGCTAGCAATGTATGTATGAGATATGTATATTGTAAAAATGGCTTATGTACAAAGTGAGACCTTAATAATAATGACCCAAAAATCTTCCAATTAAAATTTAGGCCTAGGCTCTCCATTGGAGCAATAACATGCATGGTTTTGGGCTTGTGTGCATCGGTTATGGATACAAAGAGGTATGCACAAGGCCCAAGAGATTCATGTAGTGTTATTATTAAACATGAGATGTTGTGGGTGTATGGATACACTATAGGCCAAGAATGGCAAATAGGCGTACCTAAGATTTGTAGTGTTCAAATCCATACACTTCACTGATTCAATGGTATGGACCTAACTAATGCCAAAGGTAAAGAATGGCAATGTGTACTTGAGGCCCGTAACATTAGGAGTCGGATTAATGGAACCTCATATGAGATATGATGGACAAGAGTTGTCCACTTAATGAGAACTAATATTCCAAGAATGGAAATGTGTACCTGAGGGGTATTAGTGGCCCATTAAGAACTCCATTACCCACTAGAAATCCATCCAACAAGGGATTTCCATTTCCTAATTGGAAGTGTAAGATTTGCCAAGTTAGTGGGAGCCCATTATGATTAAAGACCAAATCTAATGGAAATTATAATGACATATAACTAATCAATCTTATTACCTTTTGTAGAACAATTGATAACATGAGACCATCAAACCCACTCTCAATCATACTCGATAACAATAGGCTCACGGGCCCTAATTTTATAGACTGGCTAAGGAATCTAAAAGTTATTTTAGCTTTCAAAAAGATACTCTATGTGATAGAGCAAAGCCTACCCCGATCGCTTCCTGAAATTGCTTCACAAAAGGAGCACAATACTCTTGCTAAATGGAAGGATGACGATATGCAAGCATGTTGCATTATATGGGCTTCCATGACCACTGAGTTACATCAGCAACTTGAGAAGTTCATAAGTGCAAATGAAATCCTACTACACTTTCAAAAGTTATTTGGTGAGCATAGTAGGACCGCTAGATTTAAGATATTTAAGTGGTTTTTCCATGATAAAATGAAAGAGGGAGACGATGTGGGAGCCCATATAAACTCCATGATCCGATCAATGGAGGAGCTAGGGAGTCTAGACTTCACAATGGACTTCCATCTCCAAGTGGATATGATCCTCCAATCCCTTCCCAAATCATTCGGGCAAACTATTGCCAACTTCCATATGAACAAAATAGAGTGCACTCTTGCAGAGTTATTAAACATGCTAGTGACAGCCTAAAAGGCCATCCAAGGAAGCAAAGGGAAGGAGGTTGCACTTATTGCCTCTTCTAGTAAGACTAAGAAGAAGGGTAGTAAGAAGAACAAGGGTAAGACAAGTGTTGTCAAGCTCAAGGGAGGCATAGCCAAGAATAAGGGCAAGGCCAATGTGAGGGAAGATAAGGGCAAAGGAAAGTGTTTCTACTGCCAAGATGAAGGGCATTGGAAGAGAAACTGTCCAAAGTACCTTGAGTCTCTCAAGACTAAGGGTACTTTGGACAGTTATGGAGAAGGTAAGACTTTCTCTAATTTATTCACTTCTAAATGTTCTAAGAGCTTATATAATGCATGGGTATTGGATACTAGTGCTAGTTCTCATGTTTATTCATCCATGCAGGATCTAGTAAATGAGAGAAGGTTGAGGCCAAATGAAGTAACCTTAAATCTTGGAAATAGAGTAAGCGTTGCAGCCAAAGCTATAGGATCTACTTCTATTGATTTGCTTGATCATGTTTTGTTATTAGATTATATATTGTATGTACCCAATGCTTTCAAAAACATTATCTCTATCTCTAGTTTAACTAGAAGGGGTTATAAATTTCTGTTTGGTAGAGATATAAGTAAAATTTATTTTGGAAATAAATTAATTGGCATGGGTTATGTTATACATGGTTTATATTATGTTGATAATATATCTAATAACATTGAGCCTCAATCTAATGTGAATGCAATGTTAATTAAAAATGCCACAAACTCCAAACATCGTTGGCACTTAAGATTATGTCGTATTGTAGAGGATAGGATCACAAAGTTGGAAAAGATAGGAATCTTGAGTGATCTTGAATCCGCATCCGATCCAACTTGTGAGGCTTGTCTTCAAGGCAAGATGAAAAGGTCACCATTTGTTGGACAAATGAAAAGAGCCAATGAAGTATTGGAAATCATATATAGTGATGTATGTGGGCCATTTAAGGAAATGGCTAGAGGTGGTTTCTACTACTTTATTACCTTTATAAATGATCTATCAAGGTGTGGGCACTTGTTTCTTATAAAGAATAAGAGTGAATCCTTTAAAAAGTTTAAGGAGTTCAAGGCCAAAGTAGACAATCAAACTGAGAAAGTATTAAAACACTTTGATTATATCGAGGTGGTGAATACTTAAGTACCGAGTTTATTGAGTTCATATAATAGCTCACGCCACTTAGAAACCACAGTTGAATGGTGTGTCTGAGAGGTGTAATCATACCTTATTAGATATAGTACGATCAATTATGAGCTATACGGATCTTCCCATATCACTTTGGGGTTTTGCACTCCAAATGGCCTCCTACATCCTTAATCGTGTTCCATTCAAGTCCATCACTTCCACACTATATGAGATATGGCATGGTAAGGCACCAAGTCTTAAACATGTTAAGATTTGGGGGTGCCCGGCTTTTATCAAAAAGCTAAAATCGGACAAGTTGGATGTAAAATCGATTAAAGGAAGGTTTGTTGGATATCCTAAAGATAGTTTAGGATATTGCTTTTATCTTCCTACTGAATAAGTTATTGTTATAAGTATAGATGCCATATTTCTTAAGAAAGAGTTTCTTGAGGAAGGTGGCAAAGGAAGGAAGATAATGTTAGATGAAGAGTCATCTAAGGAAGCCCAATAAATTGATCACATGAATGTTGATTAACCAAAGGGCCTATTCTAATTGAAAATGCCATCATACCAACTCCTAGGAGATCTAGCAGGGTATCTCATCCTCCGAAGAGATATAGTTTTCTCCATGATAAGCAAGAGTTGCATGTACATAAAGAAAGCATTCATGGTGATGATCATACTATATATGAAGAGGCTTTATATGATAAAGATTCTTCAAAATGGCTTAAAGCAATGAGAACTGAGATGGATTCCATGTATACTAACCAAGTCTAGACACGTGTTGATCCACCTAAAGGTATCGTGCCTATTGGGTGCAAATGGATCTTCAAGAGAAAGATTGGCACAGATCGGAAGGTAGAAACCTATAAAGCTAGGCTTGTAGTGAAAGGGTTTCACCAAAGGCAATGGGTTGACTATGAGGAGACCTTCTCACTGGTAGCCATGCTTAAATCCATTCAGATTCTTCTTGCTATAGCTGCACACTATGATTATGAGGTTTGGTAATTAGATGTCAAGACCGCCTTTCTTAACGGTTATGTTGAGGAAGAGATTTTTATAGAGCAACCCAAGGGTTTTGAATCCAAGGAAAGCTCAAAAGTGTGCAAGCTTAATAGATCAATCTATGGTCTAAAGCAAGCTTCAAGGAGTTGGAATCATCATTTTGATAAGGCTATCTGTTCTTATGGTTTCATTAAGAATGTAGATGAGCCATGTGTTTACAAAAAGGTTAGTGGGAGCCAACTCACTTTCCTGGTCTTGTATGTTGATGACATACTTCTAATTGGCAATGACATCGGTATGTTGACTTCTGTGAAAGTATGGTTGTCTAA
>CATIWO010017506.1:0-13461 GCA_949673435.1 Macaranga tanarius | reverse complement strand
TTTTGGGCTGGGTTTTTTTCTAGGTAAAATAGAGGCAGCTTTTAATATTGGGATTTTTATAAAAATAATTTAAAAACGGAAAAATTTTTCAAACATACAATTGACTTTTTATTTTCAAAATTAAAACATTTTCACCAAAAATTTTCAAAAATATGGTACTGTTGGCGACGGATTAAGCACGAGCCTAAGTGTTTTGACGACTATGACACTGTACGGGTTCAAGGCCCATAAGAAAATACAACTTTGGGCCTTTTCCAAGCTTGAGTCGAAGGTGGAGTCACCACCTGGGGGAAATCCAGAATACGCTATATAGCAACTGGATCCCACGAATGGGCCCAATAGCCGTCCTCAGAGACTGTGTCTAGAAACTGGGTATGTGTATTTGGAATGTCCACCCAACCTTGCGATAAGCTTCTGTTTATGTTTCGTGTTTTGCTATTTTTAATTATTTAATCATTTCTTTAATTACATGCAAATTGCATTTGCCTTCAAACAAATTCCAAATTTTACAATTAAGTCCATCCTTTTAATTAGTCAATTTTACATGCAATTGTATCTGATTCACAACAACCATCACATTCACAATCACATTCATCGATAATTAACAAGAAATAAAAATAAATAAATAAATAAAATGCACACACAAAGAAATGGAGGAGGAGAAATGAATACAACTTTTTTTCGACACACAATAATAAAAAAAATGCTAAAAAATAAAACCAAAATAAGAACTCAAGTATGGTAATCCGTAGGGCTACCAAGTCTATATGCATGTGAAAAAATTATTGATCAGTCTATTCAAAAAAATACCTATAAAAAATGAAAAGTCGGTACATAATAAAATAATCAACAACTAAATTACAGCTAGGTTGCATATTAATTAATTACAAGGAGAGAAAAAAATATTGAAGCTAAATCTAAAATTAATTAAAATATTTTACAATATCAAATAACCTAATTTTACTAAATTAATTAAAGAACAAATAATTATTTAATCTATACATTCCTAGTTAATCTAACCACCATTAATTAATAGTAAATAATAAACAGAAATAAAAATATTGCACAAAAAATACATAAAAATAAAAATTAATAATAACACATTAAAGTAAAAATAAATAAAAAGAATGAACAAAACAAAAAATACAATAGAATGAAAATAAATAAAAAACAAACAAAAATAAAAATTAGAAAAGGGCAACAATACTACAATAAAAATTGAAACAAAGTAAAAGAACAATAAAAAAAAGGGCAACAGTGCCATATATATATATATATATATAAAGGGCAATAATTCCTTAAAAATAATAGTGCCAATAAACATTATTGCTGAGAAAAAAGGATCAATTCAAAGGAATGGCACCTGATTTTTTAAATTAATTAATTGAATATTTAATGTTCCAAAAATTATTTTAATTAAGAATGTTAATAAATAATATCAATCAAATACATAAAATATGCAATAAAATCAATAAAAACATACCAAAAATTGAAATAACTAAAAATAAATTCATCCTCTGATTACCTCGAAATTCGGCCACCTCTAGAAAATATCGTTGTATTGTCGGAATTGAATTGAGACCTCAAATCCCTCCAAAATATAAAGAACAATTGTATTTTTTTTTGTTTTTGTAAAGTAATTTTATGAAGAAAAACAAATTATATCTCTTAATTTTATTTGAATATCTTTAATCCTAAACCTAATTAAAAGCTAAATTGAGAAAAAAAAATGTAGAATTTTTATTCTCCCCGAATGCACCTCTCTGCCCCCTTTTTTGATTCCCCAAAAAAAGATCTTTATATAATGGGTAGAAAAAATCCTTCCTTTCAACTAACCTCCTAAAAAAAAAGCAAAAAAATAAAAATCACAAAAAAGGTGAAAGTGTGCAGCGTGTGGATGTGTGTCAACGGAAAGTGGGGAAAATGGTGGAAAATTAACCATTTAATCCTTAAACTATTTTAACTTCCCTTTTTTTGAAAGAAAGAATAATAAACTACAATTTAATCCCAAAAAAAAGACATTTTAAGTACAAAAACTTTAAAATTTATTATTTATTTACTTTACTTTTTTGTTAAAATTTTCAATACAATTATCCTACATTTTAAAGGCTCTCTAAAATCTTTCTTCATTTTCTTTCACAACAACAAATCTCATGAGATTAATAAAATAGTGATAATTATAAGGTTTTTTTATCTGGTTTTGGAGTCGGGCCAAACCAAGTGTCAACAGTTTGCCCCCCTGCTTTTTCAAAAATCAAAAATGCAAGCAATGTAATGAGATTTATAGAAAAGCACATGCAAGCATTACAATGAGATTCATGAAGAAGCATAAAATGCAAACAATGAAAAAGATACAATTTTTTTTTATTTTTGGATCTTCGGAATGAGGTGTTTGAGAAAAGATTTTAATTTTCGGATCCAAATGTCCGAAAGAAAATTTTAATTTTCAGAGCCAAAAATTTGAAAGAAGGTTCAGATTTAATTCTATCAATCTTGATGTACAAAATCAAGAGGATTTCAATTAAAAAAGTAGTCTTGTGTCGTCATCCTTGATGTACAAATCAAGAGGTTAGAGACTTGCTGCTAAGGTTTTTATCCATCATCCTCGGAATCAAATATCAAAGAGGACATCCTAAACCATTTATGTTAGCCTTGATGTTCAAAATCAAGAGATTTTTGAATATAATTTCGGGTCGGCAACCTTGATGTATAAAATCAAGAGGTTTTCAATAAAAAAGGTAGTCCTGTGCCGTCAGCCTTGATGTACAAAATCAAGAGATTTTTTTTATCAAAGAAAATAGTAACTTTGTGTTATGAAATAAAAGCCTTATAGCCACTTCCGATGTCAGACAAGGTCAAAAGTATATACCATATAACCATCTAGGCATTAAGTGAGGAGAATTGAAATATGTCGTATAGCCATCTAGGCATTAGGTAAGGGTAACTGAAATACTTTATATAGCCATCTAGGCATTAAGCGGGGATAAATGAAATGTGTCGTTTAACTATCGAGGCATTAGATAAGGACGATCAAAGTATGTCGTATAACCATCTAGGCACTAGGCGGGGGTAAACAAAATGTACAATTTATCCATATGTGGCATCAGGCGAGGGCAAAAGAAATGAGCTATATAGCCATATGTGGCATCAGAGATGAAAAATTTTATGGTTGGCCTGCATTCGAAAAAATACATTCAAATAATACAGAGCTAGTGTATGCATAATCATGATCTTTGAAAGCTTTTGAAAATGATTTTAACAAACACAACCTCATGTGACGTGAAGAATATGCATTATTTTATGCGTATATACATAAGATCCAAAAGTAATTTTATAAAATAATTTCATATATGCATGAGCTGCTAGTTGGAGCAACAAGTAGTTTGACTGACTTTATATATATATAGTCTAGCAAAATGCCTTTTCTATTTAGAGCTTATCTTTAGGAAAAAATTTTCCCTTTATAAAAGCATCCAAATTTAAAGATTGAGTTTGTTAAAGACTTCTATTGAGACCAGTGTTATAGGATGGAAACAAAAAATAAGACCTTTTGATGATTAGATTGGAATGATGATAAGAACAAATGCCCTCCTACTTGGTTGTGCTTTGAGAATGCTTCGCTATTGCAGGACCATACTGATATGAATAAGATACACCATTTTCCCCCTAGTGAGAGACTCTGTCACTCTTGAAGCTCACATAGTTGCGCCCCAGCTTGAAATTGCAACCAATTTATTTTATATTCCCTCTTTTGAGAGTTTTCAAACATAGTTGGGTCTTTTTTTCTTTTTTTCCCTTTTTGATCTATATCGCCCCATTTTGGGAGTCTTCAATATAGTTGAGTGGTTGCAAAATCATACTGAATGACCATTATTTTTTGCCATGGGTGTTGCTAATTGTTTGATGTCGACGTTGCTAACTGTCTGATGTGTTCACCACTGATTACTTTGATGTTTGCATTGCCAAAGGGATGTTGATCATTTGATGTTCTTATTGTTGATTCTAAAAAGTTCATATCTGACACTTTGTTTGCTAATTCCATATCAATCATGCCAATTTTATATGATTTCTCATTCATTTTAACTAGGCACACTATATTATACCTGTTATTTATCAGCCCTTTGTAGATTTTCTAATCAACTATTTTTTTAGCTCACAATTGATGGGTGCTTTTGTTTTGAAAGATCGAGATCGACATTGTTTTCAATTGGAATGATTAACAAGGGTAAGTGTTGAGAGAGAACTTTCAAAGGCTCACACGGGGTTGGCCTTTCATGGATGGGTTAGCATTTAGAGACAGTGATGTAAATGGAAATTCTTCCTCTCTTTTTCTTTCTCTTTTTTTACTTTCTTTTTTTTTAACTAATCTCTCTATTATTTAAGCATAACATAATATGCGCAGTCATAACAAATTCTTAATCATATAAATCAGGCAATCTAAAATTTATTAGTATAAAATGAAAAAGTTACAGCAAAACACTTATTCTAAATTATTATAGCCATGAGAGAAAATACCTAAAATCATTCATGAGTGTTTGGCTTCAATCTCTACTCCAAAGCAGTACAACTCTTCGAAGTTTCTTATGCCCATATTTTTTAGTTTGTTTGCTAGAGGTGGAATGCATGCTTCTATGGCTAAGAACAGTTGATTTGATTTTGCAAGCTTATACTTCATTTGGGCTAGTTTTCCCTTCTATTTAGTTAGAAAGCTCATGAAGGATTCATTAGGTCCTTGCCTTGTATTTTATAACTCTTGAAGAGAGACTTCAAATTGAGAATTCAACCTATATTATCTGATGAATACTAAATAAAGCTCTTTTCAGTCTTGTTGAACATGTGCATCTAGAGTATAGTACCACTTAATAGTAACTCATATTAATGGCATAAAAAATTATTTAACAATTTATACCTTAGTTAGTCTGGTGGGCTTCATGAAAGTGACGTATTGACAAAGATAAAGGTAAGGGTCATCTATCCCATCATATTTCTTAATGTCTAAAAACTTAAACTTGGGGGGCAATGGTTCCTCTTTCTCCAAATCTAGGTTAGCAAAGTCATAGTTAAGTCCATTTTTTCATTACAGCCTATAGTTGATTCATTTGCTTTTTCATGTCTTTTATTCATTATGGTTCAGTTAAATCTTCCATTGCTTTTAGTTTCTTTTTGAGTGGCTCACTAATAGTGGTTCTAGTTTCAAAGTTTTCTTCATCAGTAGGCCTCTTTTTTGCCATTTTAGCAACCATGTCTCTGAGCATCTGCTGCATTTCATCCTTGAATTCTTTCAAAATCTCTTGCTTGAAAGATTTAGCATTAAAATCAGAGGGTCCCGACATTCTGCTTTCTTGTGATGTAGTCTCAACTGATTGGGTAGATGCTTAATATTGGTAGATCAAATTACCTTTAATTTACTTCTAAACAAAAGAGACTTTTGGCTGTAAATAATGGATTTTAAAAACCAAAAAATGAGTGATTTGTATGCATGAAATACATATTATTTACACTTATTTACAATAAAGAAGAACATAAATAAATCATAAAAGTGAACCTTCCAACCTTATTCCTCTTGCACATGTATTAATGGCGAGTCTCTTGTCCTAAGATTTTTGGTCTAGGTTTTTATTATCATCGAGAGATAACAAAACTGATATTCATGCAAATCTCTCGAGACGACACAAACAAACAACTAGCAAATCGTATAAATAAAACTAAAATCCAACATAATGACCCATAATAAGATAGTAGGGCCCAACCTAAAATATTCCATCATTATTAGGATCGAGTTTTATAAATAAGACTACTGAAAGATCCTAGAGGGGAGGGTGAATAGGGTTGATGGTAGATTTTTAAGAATTAAAAGAGAAGACTATGAACTAAATAAAAATAAAAACAATCACACAAAAACACAATGATTTAAGGAGTTCGGATTCTTAATAATCCTACGTCTCCACCTAACTTATCCTCAAGTTAGAATTTTCAATCGCCCATACCAATCTTATTATCATGATTGTGTACAATTATGTGTTTTGAGGCTCAACATTAACCTTACACAATAATATATTTTTCTTGACTCAACACAAACCAATCTTCAAGAGTTTTCAAGGCTCACTCCAAAACCTTCACAATCAAAGTATTTTTACAATGGCTAAACACTTAACCAATAGTATTTTTACAATGGCTAAACACATAACCAATAAGAGATAGTACTTCACTACCCACTTATTTAATCCCCAAAGAATGAGTAAAAGAAAGGAGTCCCTATCTCTAATCAGACAACCCAACTCTCTCAAGAGTTAAAGAACAATAAAAAATACTAAGAATGAATTACAATGAAATATTCAATAATATTCAATTGTATCAATCAATAACCTCTAACAAGTTTTTGGCATCAATATATATATATGAAGCTAAAAACTAGCTGTTAGAGATACTAGAAGTTGTGCCCATAAAGTCCCCTTAATTTAAGCTCAACCCATGACTTTTTAGACTGAAAGATGGCTCCTCATGAGCGGAATTGGTTCCTCACGATCGTGACCTATGAAAATATAGCCGTTGGAGCATTTTTGAATGTTGGTAGGGCTGCTCACGAGCTAGAACTTGCTCCTTATGATTATGAGCGGCGAATCGTGAGGGGCACTACCCTTTTCTTCTTCTTTTCATTGTTTAGAGTGGTTCTGCTCACGGTCGTGACCTGGGTCATGAGCGGCACTGCCACCTTACTAAACTTGACATAACTTCACATTTTAGCTCCGATTGACCCCAAACTTGTTGTGCACCTCCATGGGTCTTTAAGGAACATTATGAGGGACATTTTGAATATTTAATGAAGCTCTAAATCAACCAAAAACTTGCTCTAATATTTGAATCAACCTAACTTATAATCACACTAAAACAAACATGTTAGAAGCACAAAATTGATTGTTAAAGTCAAAACAAGAGTTGATTCTACCTTAATCATGCACAGGGTTAATAATCTCGCCCTTTTTGACTTTGACAATCAATTTTTGAATGATAAATAAAAAACACTAAGTGCATATATATGCATTTGTTTTGTGATACTTCCCTTCAATATAAACTAAGGTGAAAGGCATTTCAAGTATCATTCATATCAAGTATCACCATTCAAATTTAAATATCATTCAAACTTCTCCCCCATTAGCAAAGTGAAAAAGGGAGGAAAATATAGAAAATTAAAAAAATGTAAGTGTGTGATATGCTCCCCCTCAATCATACATAAGGGTTCTTGATAAACTTCCCCTCAATATGTGAAATACAAACCAAAGATAAACAAAAAATATACAATCATGTGCACTTAATATATCTTGCATTAAATTCATTAAAAAAGTTTTTTTGTGCATATTGAATATTTAAGTATAATATTGCACATGAAAATTAATTTTCTCCCCCTTTATAAATAGAGTTTAGTATACTTATGTTGAAAATACTTCTCCCCCATTATTAAAACATTTTTTCCCTTTTGAAAAAAAAATTCTCCCCCTAAATATATGTGCACCACTTCTTATACCACTTGTTGATAAAGTGCAAAAAAAAAAAAAAATACAAGTGATACCAATTGAAATAAATAAGCAAGCTTGATACCAATTGTTAATGACAAGTAAAAGATACCAATGGTATAACAAGTAAGCAAGTAATGGTGCAACAAGTAAAAAATCAAAGAAAAGATGCCAATATGAAAACAATGGGAAGATGGCATGCTAAAAGATATACAAATTTTGAAAATCATTTTGATCATGCAAAATTCTCTTTAGACAGTGAAATCATAGCTTAAAATGTAACAACCAATAATATATGATTGCAAGCTTGAATTTTAAACAATTAATGTATCAAATCATAGAAACATAATCAATTCAAGCAAGAACATCTTGAAATCAATCACCCTTTTGAAGCCAAACATTAATAGGTCTAGGATGGTTAGCTTCACAATAATCCATTGGTAATAAATTCAAATGTAATCTCCTATTATAATAAACATTACTAGTGTGTCCAAGTGCCATGCAATAGAAACATCTAACATTGGCAAACCTATTGGATTTATTCACATGAGTTCTATTGATTCTATGATACATGTGTGTGTGTGACGTAAATCTCATCCTAGGAGCATAACTTCTTGGGTTCATATGTGCAACACAATCACAAGTATGCTATTTTTGTTGCCTAAATGCATGCCTAGGTGTGTGCCTCTTTGTATACATGAAAGCATGCCTAGGTTGAGGTCCTTTGGCTTGTACCTTAGACCTTTAAGTCATTTGGAGATTAGCTTTGGGAAGTTTGGCTCTAGACAAGTAAGACTCTTTAGCCAATGTGGGTAGAGCCTTGGCACTACTACTAGTAGATGCATGTGAAGTGGTCATCGTACCTTTAACAAACATTGGACTAAATGATGATAAAAGAGTATTCTTTGTATAGCCAAGATCACTAGTATCCTTATGAGATTTTTGAGAGTCAAGAATATCATCCAAAATTTCTTTTCCTTTTTGAAATTTAGAAATTGAGTTTTTTTAAATCACCAATTTCTTTTGAAAATTTTTCGTTTTCTAACTTGCACTTGTCTAAATCATTTTTAATAAGAGCAGAATTTTTTAAATCATTTTCAAGCTTTTCATTTGAAGACATGGCTTTAGAAAATCTATCTTTCAAAGCATCAAAATCTTTAGACATTTTTGAAAATTTTTATTTATAAAATTTCTTTTTATAAAATAATTTCCTATATATAATCAATAATATATATACAATAGAATTCTCATCCTCATCATCATCACAATCATCATAATTATCACAATCATTATAATCATCACAATTATCACAAGAAGAATGAGAAGTGGATGGTACCTCATTATTGTCCTCCAAGGCCATGAAGCAAAGGTTGAGATCTTCTTGTTGCTCATCCTCCATCTCGGATTCGGAAGAGTCATCCCAAGTAGATTTGAAAGCTTTTCTCCTTTCCTTTGTTCCTTTGTATTTATGCTTGAGCTTAGGACATTCATCTTGAATGTGACCGGGCCTCTTGCATTTGAAGCATATGATTTCTTTGGCCTTTTGGAGCCATCTCTCTTGAATTCTTTATGTGTACTCAAGTTTTTTCTTTTTAAGTACTTCATGAAGCTTCTTGTGAGTGATGTGATCTCATTATCATCTTCACTTAAATCTTCAAGGTCATCTTCATCACTTGAGTCTTGTAATACTTTAAATGCAAAACTTTTCTTCTTTTCTTCTTTTCCTTGTTGTTCCGCTTCCTTTTTCCTCAAGGTAAGCTCAAAAGTGAGAAGTTTACCAATGAGGATGTCAGTTGAAAGCTTAAAGAGGTCATGAGATTCTTCAATTGAAGTTACTCTTGAATCCCAATCCTTCTTGGGTAGCACTCTTAGAATTTTAGTGTTGACATCCTCTTTTGAATAGTGCTTCCCTAACTTCTTTAAGGTAGTTAAGAGAGCATTTAAACAGTTTATCATATCGGTGATGCTCTCATGAGGCTTCATCTTGAACATCTCATATTTAAATATATGGAGTTGGAATTTTTTAGATCTAACTTAGATGTTGCCTTCATAATGGTTCTCCAATGTCTCCCACATCTCCTTAGCCGAAATGCAATGTTGAATTTTTTCTTTTTCTTCTTTTAACATACAAGCTATAAGAGTCGACATACCCCTTTTATTTTTCTGGTTCTCCTCTTCTTCTACTTTAAACCATTCATTTCTTTCCTTTAAAACTTGAATGCCTTCTACTATCTTAATAGGAGAATTCTACCCATTTAAAATTATATCTCATAATCTAATAAGATCACTATCTAAATATAACTCCATTTTGTACTTCCAATATGGGTAGTCATTACCATCAAAGAAGAATCTAAGAGATTGGAAATTCAAAAATTCACTCCCCATAATCTTTTATTTATAGCAATGAAGTTCCTAGAAATTAAACTCTGATACCAATTGAAAGACCTTAGAGGGGGGGTGAATAGGGTTGATGGTAGATTTTTGAGAATTAAAAGAGAATACTATAAACTAAACAAGAACAAGAACAATCACACAAAGAACATAATGATTTAAGGAGTTCAGATTCTCAACAATCCTACGTCTCCACCTAACTTATCCCTAAGTTAGAATTTTCAATCACCTACACCAATCTTATTACCAAGATTGTGTACAACAATATGTTTTGAGGCTCAACACTAACCTTACGTAATAATGTGTTTTTCTTGGCTCAACACAAACCAATCTTTAAGAGTTTTCAAGACTCACTCCAAAACCTTCACAATCAAAGTGTTTTTACAATAGCTAAACACTTAACCAACAAGAGATAGCACCTCACTACTCACTTCTTTAATCTCCAAAGAATAAGTAGAAGAAAGGAGTCCCTATCTCTAATCAGACAACCTAACTCTCTCAAGAGTTAAAGAACAATAAAAAAATACTAAGAATGAATTACAAAGAAATATTCAATAATGTTCAATTGCATCAACCAACAACCTCTAACAAGTTTTTGGCATCAATATATATAGAGGAAGCTAAAAACTAGCTATTAGAGATACTAAAAGTTGTGCCTATAAAGTCTCCTTAATTTAAGCTCAAAACTATGACCCTTTGGACTGACAGATGGCTCCTCATGAGCGGGATTGTTTCCTCACGATCGTGACCTATGAAAATATAGTCGTTGGAGCATTTTTGAATATTAGCGGGGCTGCTCACGAGCTAGAACTTGCTCCTCACGATCGTGAGCGGCAGATCATGAGGGGCACTGCCCTTTTCTTCTTCTTTTCATCGTTTAGAGCGGTTCTGCTCACAGGCACTGCTTACGGTCGTGACCTGGATCGTGACCGGTGCTGCCACCTTACTAAACTTGACATAACTTGCACATTTTAGCTCTGCTTGACCCCAAACTTGTTGTGTACCTCCATAGATCTTTAAGAAACATTATGAGGGATATTTTGAATATTTAATGAAGCTCTAAATCAACCAAAAACTTGCTCTAACATTTGAATCAACCTAACTTATAATCACACTAAAACAAACATGTTAGAAGTACAAAATTGATTGTTAAAGTCAAAATAAGAGTTGATTCTACCTTGATCATGCACAGGGTCAACAACTACTATATGACATTAAACATATGCATTTTCAGAAGAACCTAGGGAATGTTCCTCAGCCACTATATGAGTTGAGTTTTGGGTGAGATCAAAGGCTCCCACAGTTTCATATTTTCTTTTTGCCTCTCCACTTAAGGATCCGAACGATGTACTCAATTGTACTTCACTGTGAGTGACAATAGTCATATACACTACCACCAGGTTTGAATGAAACGCAAACAGTGGAGTAACAACTACTATTAAGTTATTCGGGACTGAGTGCACAGTTTGTGAGAAAAGTCTAGGAATGTAAAAGAAATAACTAAATAATTAAAAATGATAAAACATATAACACTGGAATCAGTTTCACTATCCCTAGTGGAGTCACCATTGTAGGCGGCAGGGTTCAGTACACGTTCACGTGTTTTGGCGATCATGACACTATGCGGGCTCAAGGCCTACAAGAAAATATAATTTTGGGCCTTTTTACGGGCTTGAATCAGAGATGGAGTTACCACTCGGGTGAAATTCAGAACACACTATATAACAACTGGATCCCACGGAGGAGTCCAGCAGCCGTCCTCAGAAACTAGACCCGAAAAATAGATATGGACTTTTAAAATACCCAGCCAACCCTTCGATCAGCTTCCGTTTATTTTTCGTATTGTGTTATTTTAATAATTTAATCATTTCTTTAATTACATACAAATTGCAATAGCCTCCAAACAAATTCCAAATTTTACAATTATATTTACCCTTTTAATTAGTCAATTTTATATGTAATTATATCTGATTCACAACAACCATCACATTCATCCATAATTAACAAGAAATAAAACAATAAAAATAAATAAATAAAATGTGCTCACAAAGAAATGGAGGGAGGAGAAATGAATACAACCCTTTTTTCATACACAATAATAAAAAAATACTAAAAAATAAAACCAAAATCAGAACTAAAGTATAGTAACCCGTAGGGCTATCAAGTCTATATGCTTGCAAAAAAAATTATTGATAAGTCTATTCAAAAAGAAAAACACCTATAAAAATGAAAAGTTAGTACACAATAAAATAATCAACAACTAAATTCCAGATAGATTGCATATTAATTAATTACAAAGAGAGAAAAAAGACACTGATGCTAAATCTAAAATTAATTAAAATATTTTACAATATCAAATAACCTAATTTTATTAAATTAATTAAAGAACAAATAATTATTTAATCTATACATCCCTAGCTAATCTAACCACCATCAATTAATAGTAAATAATAAACAGAAATAAAAATATTGCGCAAAAAAATACATAAAAATAAAAATTAATAACAAAAATTAAAAATAACACATTAAAACAAAATTAAATAAAAAGAATGAACAAAACAAAAAATACAATAGAATGAAAACAAATAAAAAAACAAAAATAAAAATTAGAAAAGGGCAACAATACTACAATAAAAATTGAAACAAAGTAAAAGAACAAATAAAAAAGGCAACAGTGCCATGCAAATATATATATAAAATAAGGGCAATAATCCATTAAAAATAGCAGTGCCACTGCCAATAAACACTATTGCCGAGTAAAAAGATCAATTCAAAGGAGTGGCACTTGATTTTTTAAATTAATTAATTGAATATTTAATGTTTCAAAAATTATTTTAATTAAGAATTTTAATATATAATATCAATCAAAAACATAAAATATGCAATAAAATCAGTAAAAACATACCAAAAACTGAAAAAAAAAAAAAAAAAACCCTCTTTGATTCCCAAAAAAGATATTTATATAATGGATAGAAAACCCTTTTAACTAACCTCCTAAAAAAGGGTGATAATTTTTGCACTTCACCCATTTATTTTCACTCATTTTTTAATTTTTTAAAATTACAAATTACATAATTATCCCTTCTTGTAAATCTCTATTCTTATGAATAAAAAAATGTCTACTTTTTTTTTTTTTTTTTATCAATGTCTAATCTTTTATTAATTATAGTTGCTAAACTACTTTTTTTTTTCATTAAAATTCATTGTTTGATGTTTAAAATTTTAAACTACTTTTAATTGAGTTTTTTTTTTCATTAAAAGATCTAATATTGTATAAATCATTGTAAAATTTGCATCAATTTTAAAAAAATAACAAAATTTTTTTATGAACAATTTTTTTCAATATCATATGCATATAAGTTTATTTTATATTTTTCATTTTATAAAAAGTTTTAATATCATATGCACATAATTTTATTTTTTTTAATTTTCTATCATTATTTTTAATCACATAATTTAATTTTTTATATTATTTAACAAAATAATATAAAAAATTAAATTATGTGATTAAAAATATCAATTATAAAAATTCAACGATAATTTATCATATCAAAAAATG
>CATIWO010017496.1:0-10253 GCA_949673435.1 Macaranga tanarius | reverse complement strand
CTAACCACTTAAATGTGGATGACCGTGATGCCTCAGGTCAAAGGACTATATGCACCATTATGATCTAGATAGTGATCGTTGACTGTAAGTGAATACCCTTACGATCACTTATCTAACGTCACGTTCGATCCACTCAACTCTTCAGCATCCACATGTCTATTCTCATATCTCATATCAAGTAGCATGAGACTCACTACCTCCCACTATTAGTATCACATACTAATCAAGGAAAATAGACAGAGGTGATAGTCAAATTGATATCAACCAAATATTAATTTATTGACTACGAATAATTTTATAGCATATGTACTAAATAAATGTTTCCTCATATTATCAACTCTTGATAATACATTTATTTAACATAATGCTAATGGAGTAATACTCAAATAAATAAACTCTTTATTTAAATGAATATTTTAATTGCCATTTGGGATTTTACAATGTCAAAATACATGATTGCCTCTAGGGTAGATCACCTATACTAACAGAGACTGGTTACTTAACATAGGAGTTTCATCAAATATTACATTGCGACTCATAATAATCTTACTCAACTCAAGACACTAAAGCTTATAACCCTTACACTAGACATACATATTTTTTAGAAATAGGTTCCAATTTACTATTATCAACATGAGTATAGGCAGGACAACTAAAAATTTTTAAGTCAGCATAATTAGTTGGAGTACCATACCATACCTTTATTGGAGTTTTCTTATCTATTGCTGTCGAGGGAGAACGATTTATAAGAAAATAGGCTATTATAGCAGCTTCAGCCTAAAATGGCTTCAATAATCCAAAATTAGAAAGCAATCACTAGACCTTCTCCATCAATGTCCTATTTATGCGTCCAGCTACACCATTCTATTGCGGAGTACCCGGAACTATTAAATAGCTAACAATTCCCTCAAATTTATAAAATAAGTTAAACTCACCCCAATAAAACTCCAACCCATTATCAGTGCGGAGACGTTTCACTTACTTCCCAGTCTGTTTTTTAATCATGATCTTCCACTACTTAAAAGTAGCAAACACCTCACTCTTATGCTTCAAAAAGAACACCCAAACTTTCCTCCAGAAATCATTAATGACCGTTAACATGTAACTCGCACCACCCTTAGTAGGAACTTGAGATGGTCCCCAAAGGGCTGAATGAACATAGTCAAGTGTCCTTTTAGTGTTGTGAATGCCCTTACTAAAACTCACCCTTTTATATTTCCCAAACAAGCAGTGCTCACAAAACTCTAATTTCCCAATCCGACCATCTATCAGTCCTTTTTTGCTCAAGTCCACTAGGCCATTCTCACTCATATGGCCTAAGTGCGAATGCCAAAGTGTAGTATTATCCAACTCGGAGGAGGTGACAGCTGCATCACCTGTAATAGTCAAATCCTCCAAGAAGTACAACTTAGCATGCCTCAAATGCCCCTTCATCATAATGAGAGAGCCCTTCATGATCTTCAACACTCCACCTCCACCTGAATAACTGTAACCTTCACTGCCAAAGGTAGAAATTGAAATAAGATTTTGGCACAAGTTAGAAATATGTCGAACACCCTCAAGCGTCCTGATGATCCCATCATGCATCTTAATTCTGACCGGAACCAATGTCGATAATCTTATATAGGGCATCATTCCCCATCAAAATAGTCCCCATATCTCTCGGTTCATAGGTTGTAAGCCATTCCCGATTGCGAGTCATATGATATGTGCAGCCAGTGTCCAAAATCCAATCACGTGTTAAATTGATACTACTGTCAGCAATAACGAGAAGATCACCATGATTATCCAAATCTTCAACATCTTCAATAACACTGGCCTCACCATAATTTTTTAGCTTTTTTACCCTTATGATTAGGGTTGTGCAGAAAAGACCAAAAATCAATTAACTAAACTGAACCGAACCTACCAATTCGGTTATATATAAGTTCGGTTCAATTTTGGTTTTAGATACTAAAAAATTCGGTTAGTTAGTTCAGTTTTGATTTTGATTTTGAGTTTGAAAAATAAAAAAAAGCCGAACCAATCAATATACATATATATATATATTATAAAATATTAAATAAAATATATTAATTAGAAAAAATTATACATAAATATTAAAATTATAAATAAAAAATATTTTTTTAGTTATATAATTAAAGAATACACTTTGAAAAATTATAAAATAAAAAATAAAAAAGAAAAAGTTTCTTTAAAAATAAAAATAATTAACCGAAAAACTGACCGAACTGAGTCGGTTCGGTTTGGCTCAGTTTTTAGTCTATAATAGGTTCGGTTATGAATTTTCAGCAGATTCGGTTAGTCAGTTTTTTTAGTTTGGTTCAGTTTTGAATTGAAACCGACCGTGCACACCCGTACTTATGATCACCTCTCTTAGACTTATTCTTTAAGTTAAAACACTCAACCTTGACATGACCCTTCTTCTTGCAGTAATAGCACTTTATGGTCTTACTTTTAGACTTCAACCTACCTCTATTCTCATCCCCTAAACTTCTCTCAGTCATCCTTCCCCTAACAACAAGACTCTCTCCATGAGTCTCCAGGTTAAGCACCAGCTGTTTAACTTGGTCATTGAATTGCTCATTGAAATACAACGCCTCAAAAACCTCTTCTAGAGATATTTTCTTATGACTATACAAAAGAGTCTCAATGAAGTTTCTAGAAGAAGGAGGTAATGAACATAGCAAAATTAAAGCTAAATCCTCATCCGTAACATTGAGCTCCATATTTTTCAAGTCAGAGACAATTTCCTTAGACACAGTTAAGTGATCCTCAAGGGACATACCTTCCAACATACAATGAGAGTACAAACATTGCTTCAAATGCATCTTACTAGGGAGAGATTTTCTCTTGCATATCTGCTCCAACTTCACCCACAACGAAGTCGTGGTTTTCTCCTTTAATACATCCTGCAAAATATTGTTTGACAAATACTGATGTATTTGAGTCAAGGCTTTACGATCTCTTCGCTTTTTTTCATAATTCTTTACTGATGAGGGCATGTGATCAACCCACCTCAAAATAGTATCATATAACTCTATTTGTGCAAGAACAATGCGCATCTTAACTTGCCTTAACGAGAATCTTGTGCTACAATCCAACAATGGAATATCATATTTCACTGAAGCCATTGTTCAAAATCAGACAATGCCAAAACCTAAGGTTCCCGAAAAAAATAATCTTAGCTTTGATACCAGTTTATTAGAGCCGTAACGGAAGCAATAGGCGCACACAAACAATCATAAATAATAGCAATAAAAGAAATAAATAGAGTGGACACAAAGATTTATGTAGAAAACCCTAAGATGGGTAAAAACCACAGGTAGAGGAGGAGAGATTTTACTATGTATGTAAAAGAGTATACAAATGAGTGTTAGGGCGGTTAATAATGTAGAATAAACCAGATGCCTTTGCCCTAAATTGATATAAATCCTATTTATAGCTTAATTGGAGAGAAAATAGGAGAAAAATAGTTTCTTAGATGGATTTAGACAACCGTGTGCGCTACACGGGTGTGTTTCGGCCCATGTAGCCTTCTGGAGTAAAAACGAGGTCCAAACACGGCCTGAAACATGCCCGTGTACCTTTCTGGATAAATTGACAGGTTCTAACATGATCACCAACACACCTATGTCCCTGCTTGTGTTCACAATACACCCTAAGATATGCCCATATCTCAGCCCATGTCTGTCCCCAACATGTAAAACACGACTAAAAGTGCCCAAAATGCGAAACCAATAAATTTTCTACCAAAATTCATGTCATAAAGATAACACTTTTGCCTGCATTGATGTTCATTGAGCTGGTTTATGAATCATGTTCTTCAAATGATAGATATTGTTAAAATGATAAAATAGTAGCATAAAAGAACCTTGACGAGGAAGATTTTTGACAATAAGTTTCCATTTCTGAGTCTTGCAACCCTAGTTCATATATAGAGTAGAAAAAATAATTAGATTATGCTGATCAATATTCTGTCCTTCCGGTACAATTGTTCTCTTTGCTCATGGAATATGGAGCACCTCAACTCATCATATAACACTTCAGTCCCTTAACTAATCATATAATTATCTAACACTAACTGCTGGAAAGATGTAACTATGACGTAGCGGAAACCTGTGTATAAATTGAGATCTGTTAATTCATACACGAATGTCAGAAATTAATATTCTATTAATCTGTTGATTCACACGAATACCAAATTAAAAAAATAGGCATCAAAATTCGAATTCAATAAAGAACACGAAAATTGGAAAAAAAATTCAAAGATTTTATTAATCACTAAAAACTGTCTCCCAAATCTGAAAAAGATAAATTTATAGGTTCACAAAAGTAACCATAAAAGAAACGGGCCTAATTAAAACCCAATAAAAGTCCAACAAAAATAACAATAAAATGAACACGAAATTTAAAAGTCCCCAAAACAGCTTCAAACAGTTGAATTTGGGTCTAAAAAGTGGCTGTGATGGGCGACCCTAATCAAACTTATAGATTTCTGAACGAGTTTCGATTTGATATATTATGGACCCCGTAACTCATCCAGAGTCAAAAATTATGACTTTTTAAAGTATTATTGTGCACATGATTTGTACTTTTACCTTCAAACTGTTCCATAAACTGAAGAGCTATTTGGTTTGCATCAAACTACAAAGCCCACTTCAATATTAGGGAATCACTTTTCAGTTCAAGCAGAAACCTCTGTGGAGCATGAAATAATTACCTCCCCACCTAGTTGGAGTGCCCAAACAACCCCACCCTTTATTTCATTTTGATGTTACATTCTCACAGCCAAACGTGCTTATTGGACACTTGTGTAGAGTGCAGCTGATGCATTCACTCGACATCCATCTTAAGCAAGACCTGGAACATTTTGGCATTTGCATATTACTACTTTGAAAATTAACACACCATTAAACTGAACATACTATTTCTTTAAATGAGTGAATAAATTTTTCTGGCTTATTTGCAACATTTGGACGGCAAAAATATACACCGAGTTGATTCTTAAATGATCACTAAGTCATGTATACATGCCAAAATTTGGAACTATTAAAATTCAAACGAAATTGAAAATTGCAACTTTCCTCTAGCAAATTAATAAGCAGCAGGAGTGATAAGTACTAAAGCATCCATGTTGAGATCCATTCCAGCAAGTACAGACAGAAATTCATATACCAAAAAACAAGGATGAAGAAAACCACGCAAGATTTAGCATGCTACGACATCATTAATCATTCCAACAAGTATAAGATCATAAATAAGTAACTTCAAGCTGCTTGATGAAAAGGAGTATTATTTTGGTCTTATTGCCGAAGCACATAATAATGACTGTATGAAACAGACTTTTTTTGTCCTTTGTTAAATGAAAAAAAAAAAAAAAAAACTGTTTAATTGTCATAAAAAAAAGTCTATTTGTATGAAAAATTTAAACATTTGGGATATTTTATAATTTTATACCAACTTTTAATTTTTGTAAAAATGTTCCAATTTTATCAATCATTGACAATTTTAGCACAAATAGACATTTGATCAAAATCAAACAAAAGATACTGACATGACATCCATAAAATGTCAAATTTTACTTTTTATATTGTAAAATCTACATAGGTCTATTGGTGTAAAAATCTAAAGATTTGTGACTTTTGGCAATTTTATTCTATTTTTAATTTTGAAAAAAAAATTGTTTCAATGTAAAATTATTTAATCAAATTAAATAAAATGTGTTGATGCGATAATTAAAAATTAAATTTACATGTAATAAATTTTTAAATTTATGATTGAGTATTGTTTTAATAAATTTTTAAAAAGTATATATGTGCATGCACATGCATGTTTGTGTGTATGAATATAAATGTACTAAATATGATAAAAAAAAAAATTTTGCATTTTAAAGTTAGATATTTTTAACTATTTTTAAATAAATAATTATAAAATAATTAAAATTTTAAATTATCTAGCGTAATAACATTTATATTAAAAATATTTTTAATTTTTAAAATTATTATTGTGAAAATTATTTATGAATTTAACAGTTTCTCAATTAGTACATTTAATTCTTTTATTATTGCGTATGTATTTTTATTTAATTTTAAATAAATAATTATTTTTATTAATACATTAGTTAAATTAAAATATTTTATCAAAATTTTAAAGATTATATGAAATTATCAAAAATTTCAAACGTTTAAATTTTTATAGCAATAAATCATTTTAGATTTAGAAAACTAAAAAGAGTAAATTTGACGTTTTATAGATGTTATGTTAGCATTTTTATTCAATTCTAATCAAAAAAACTATTTGTACTAAAATTATTAAATATTTACTAAATCTGAATATACCTTATAAAAAGTTACCTTATAAAAAGTTACAAATGTTTGGATCTTTCCCACTAATATACCTAAAAATAAACTTGTTGTATTTAAATGTAACCACATGACAACAATAGAAAACATCGTAGAAGGTAAATGAAAGCAAATCATGTGACGATTGAACTGTAGATCAATCCATTGCAAGAAATATCTGAATATAACATGACAGCAAAGTCCAATTTTGGAATGACTAGCATAAAAATTAACGTCTATTGCTATAAAAAATTTAAAGATTTGGTACAATTTTATCCCAATCTTAATTTTAGTAAAAATGTCTTGATTTGGCAAATCTTTAGAAGTTTTAGTATAAACATCCATTTGGTGAAAATTAAATGAAAAGTGCTGATGTGGCATTTATAAAAATTAAAGTCATATTCACTTAATAAATTATTCAGTTTTATAAATGGTTGCCATGTTCACCAATAATAAAATTACAGATATTTTTAATATAAAAAATTATATTTGTTAAGGGAACAAATACTTTGTAGTATATTAAAGTATGGAACTGGATTAGTATGAGTATAATCAACACTGAATATAGTGGTTTAAAAAAAAAAAAAATTATGGAATTGAATCACATGTCTTTGTCAGGAACATTATTATTCATATTTATATGTGTGGTACTTTTAAAGACTTTGCAGTATCACGCAGAACTTTTAAAGAAATTCCTACTCTAGAATTAGTATGCATGGAACACTAGCTGTGTCGCATGGGTGGCCACGGTTCATGAACTGGCCGGTTCTGATTCGGAACCGTCGGTTTATGATTCGACCTAAGGTGGAATCGAATAGCAATCGGCTTAATTTTGGTTTTGGGTCGGTTTCAAATCGGTCGGTTTTGGTTCATGGTTCTAATTTTTTGGTTTGATTTTTATGCACTGTAAAAAAATTGTGTTATTTTAAAAAACAAAATATACCACGAGTAAGAGAAAAATATATAGAATTTTATAAGAAGTTGTAACTTGCATTTTTTGAATTTTTGACATAAGTTTTTTTTTTTTCATAAACTGAACTAGAACCGACCGGTTCGAAATCTAAACCGGCCGATTTTGAACTGGAACCACCGGTTCACGATTCCAGAAGGGTGGAACCGGCCCTAAACCGGTCCCTCATTCGGTTCAGAGCCGGTTCAGCCCGATTCCGAATTTGACAAGTTCTGGTTCCTAATTTGGCCGGTCCGGTTCGGTTCTGGGCCGAAACCGGCCCGTGGCCACCCCTGGTGTGGATTGTGATAAGTTCAAAGAAGCACTTGATGTATTCTCTTAGATGTTGAATTTTAGTATAGAGCCTAAAGAAGCTAAATTAGTTTTGATTCTTGGAACTTCAAAGAAATTGATTTTGGAAGTGTTCATTCTCGTGTTAGTCGTAGTAGTCTTGGGAGCATTTTACAGGTCAGTAATCTTATCGTTGATATACATGTCGAGTATGGAGAAGTAAAAGTGGTATACAAAACATTTGATAGAATGTCCATGAGGAATACAGTAGATTTCCTTCAATGCTTGAATTTGATATAATCTATATCTATATCCATGGACTTAAATATCCATGTATCGGTGGATATATCGATGGATATATCGTATATCCACAGATCTTGATATAAAAACAATAAGCTATATCTTTTTAACAATATTTCGTATGAAATATCGCGATATCGGAAAATATTTATGATATTTAAGGAAATATTTCAGTCTCGAAAGAATTCATAATGAAAATAATGATATATCCAATATATCATCAAAATATTTGAAATATCCATAGATATATCGATTTTATATAAAGTGAAAAATTTGCTAATCTCATAATTCACATAAATAAAAAATTTACAAAAACTTAGTAAATCAATTATTATTTTTTTATGATAATTTTTACATTTTATATCTTTAATAATAAAATGTACAAAATAAAAGATTTTGTTACTTTAACAATAATTAAAGTCCAAAATAATGCATGTGTAAGACAATTTAGACCAAAGAAATAAAAAATTAAAAGTCTTTGAAATATCAAATGAGTAAATTTAATAGCACAATTATATATTATCTTTTTAAAATGTGAACAATAAAATTTTACATATTTTTTGGTCGTGCATAAAAACACATGAGTCATATTCTACATCTTCAGATAATTATGGAATGAAAAATTTTCAAGATAGTCGGTCTCAATCTCACTCATCTAGTTATGATCCATCAAATGCGTATGTTATACCACACGAACATCAATAATCATATATGCATGATCAATAATATGAATTTCAAGTTCCATATCTAGGTGAGTCTCAACAATTAAGTCAAAGTGTATATGAAAATAATGATTTTTTCTCTACTTTTCTACCAAAAAGATTTTCTTGAAGATGTTAGCCATTTTGAATATAAAATGCATATTGAACATTATATTACATATCATCAGGAATGCATCAATAGATATACTTATTGTGAATGGCTAACAAATTATTATCGTCCAACTTCAACAAGTGGAGTTGAACCACATAGAAATTTAACGTGATATTGAAAATTGTATTATGTATTTATTATTATTTTAGGACAAGATGAATGTTGGTATTATATATTTTAAATAATTATGTATAAATTTAACCTTTTAATTAGGTAGAGGGTTTTTTCATTAATTTGTATACTTTATACAAATTGATTTTTTCCCTCATTATATTAATAAAATAAATGTTCATAAAAAATTATTAGACTTATTTTTACTTATTTTAATTTTTTTCCAAATAATAGCTTTTCATCATTAATTCATTATACAATATATAATCAATAAATTGATGATATTTTATGATAATATAAATAATTTAGATTTATTTTGGTGTTATATAGTATTTCTAAAAAAATTACAAAAAATTTCCAAAGTTTAATATAAATTTCCATAAAATTTTAAAACTGATATGAAATTTTTTTTTTGTATGGATATATCCGTTGATATATCCATAATTTTAAATATATGATATCGATATTTAAATCCTTGTCTATATCTATATATCTATAACAAAGCTGAGCATTACATAAATTTGACATCTAGCACCCTATATTTTTGACACGTGGCTCTCTTTAATTGGCTAAAAATGTATACTCACACCTGGAAATAAGGTAAGGGATCAATTTTTGACACCCTAGCGGATCAATTTATACAGAAAGTGGAGTCATTTTTGTCAAGAAAAGTTCCTCCCTCCTATCAATATGTCTCTTCAATTTTGCTCATTTTCAACACACATCTATATTTCTTCCTTCAATTACTTCAATTCATTTCTGCCATCCATTTCTCTTTCTCTTTTTTTACTTATCCGATTTTCTATCACATTTCTCAACACCATCATATAGGTATGTGTTAATTTGATTGTTGTTGTTGTTAATATGTCATTTGTGGTGTTTTGTTGTTTTTTTAAAGAGGTAGTTGTTGATTTAGTGGGTTGTTAGTGTTTGATCAAGAATCTCTCGCCCAAATGCCATAATTTCTATCGATGCCCGATTCATCAAAAGCAGTTTCCATTCAAATACTTCTTGCTTCAATTACCAAGTCAAGAATCTTCTTCAAAGAGGTCAATTATCTAAAGCACCTGACCTGTTTGATAAAATGCCTCACTAAAATACCATCTCCACAAATATGATAATTATGGGCTACGTTAAAGTGGGTAATTTTTAAGTTCATTCTCATATTGTTAAATTGGGACATGATTCGGTACCAAGTCAAGAATCTTCTTCAAAGAAGTCAATTATCTAAAGCACCTGACCTATTCGATAAAATGCCTCACTAAAATACCATCTCCACAAATATGATAATTATGGGCTACGTTAAAGCGGGTAATTTTCAAGTTCATTCTCATATTGTTAAATTGGGACATGATTCGGCTGTTATAATTTGCAAGTCATTAATG
>CATIWO010017492.1:0-21042 GCA_949673435.1 Macaranga tanarius | reverse complement strand
CCTTCAAGATGAATTAGAACTAGTATAAACCTAGATGTTAATCAATCCTTTGAAATGGTCAATTAAGAATAAGAAACCCTAGCTTTTAATATTTGTTTGAATTTGAATTTTTCTTTATTTTAGTTTTAATTCTTTAAAAGTCTAAACTCTATTTCATTGTCCCAACAAATAAACATAGTTAGTATTGCAGTAATCAATTCTCCAATCTCTGTGGGACGATATCTTTTATTACTACTGGTTACGATTTTGTATGCTTGCAGATTTGTGCTCATCAATAATAACTTCATTTACCAAGATGATTGAAGCCTATCTGAAGCATTTGAAGTAAAGGAGTCCTAAAGTGTCTTCAAAGGTGATGGTTCAACCCCATGAAGAATCCAAACGTTCATCTCCTGTTAAGCCTAGTGATGGAGATCTGGTTCCTAGTGGTAACAAAGAAAATTCAAGTCCTCAGCTTGGAATTCACAACCATGAGAATGTTCAGCAAGAAAAAGGCTCGGAGGGCAATGTTCTTTAAAGGCAGGCACCATTACCCTAAGGTGCGATAGCATTTCCCTAAGGCAATTTACAAGTTCCTCAAGGTCAATCACTAAATCCTCAAAATCAGGTGCAAGGCTCGGGGGGCAACATTCTACCTGGTGAAATAGCAATTTCTAATGGCCAAGTGCAGAATCTTGAAGGCCAAATGTCATTTCATCAGGACTCTGTGTAAATTCCCCAAGGGAAGGTTGACTCTGTACCTTCTCCTCAACCCTCATAGGAGGAAGTAGATATAAAAGAAGAAAAGGAGTCTCTAGTGAATCCTATCAATATGGATTTGAATAATAAAATCAGAGAAAAAGAGAAGGTGGTTCAACCTTCTAATATGAATTCCAACAGGTTCATAAGCTACTGGAGACCAGTGCTTCATAGGAGGTTCTCAGCACTAGAGAAAAAGCCTCTTGTACCTGTTATATTAAGAAATAACTATAAATTTGAGCCTAAAAGGGATGGCAAGAGGCTACCACTAAAATTCAATAAGAAGCAACCAAGGTTTGTGGTGCCCCCATCTATTTCATTAAGCAGTGGCGTAGGGTAGAGCACCAAACATTTCTTTAGCCTGAAATGAGAAAAAATGACCAGGAGGTTCAACTTGAGGCTAAATTCAAAATTAAACCTAAAACTACAGAGGGTTCAATTATAAAGAAAGAGGACCTCATGATGTAGGAGGCTGAGAAAAATACTACTGAAATTCTAAACCCTCGGGGGGGTAGAAGGCATAACAGGAGGTTCAAAGAATAATTGTGTTACAAGGGACTGTACTAAAATGCTAAGCAATAGAGGTGGTTCTGAAATATTTTCCACTGTGTGGGAAATGAAAAGAAAATAAAAACAAAAGAATAACTGGCCGGCCTTAGGCCAGAAAGTTGCCACTTAGTGCATAAAGTGGTAAAATTTTACTTTTTGGGTGTAAAGATTGGCTTGATAGCTACTGTAAATAAATAAAATTTGGTGTGTTATTATTTTATTTATTTTTTATGAATTTTGTTAGTTTGCAAGTGAACAGTAATTTTGCAACATTTTGGTAGCATTTCTGCTGAAAATTAGATATTTGGTAATGAAAATGAATGGATGTGGTGCAAAGTGTGCAGTGATACAAATAAAAATATGCTCAACAGAGCTAAACTGAAGCAAAAATAAGCCCTGTGATAGCTACAATATCAAGTCATCCATGAAAGGATGTACATCACAATGTCCATACTCTAAATAATCAACATAAAAGATACAAAGTGCTAATTAACATCATAGGTATCATAATAGCATAAAAGTCTATAATTAAGTCATAGAAAGTCAAAGTCGAAGCCCCTGATCTAGGCACTTCTGCCTAGTGATCATAGCCTCTTCCTTCTAGTTCAGCCATTCTTTGATTACATCCTTCTTGCTTTCCAAATCTCTTGATAGACTGAGCGTGCTTGACTACATCCTAGTACCTGGAAGTCAATTCCTTGTTCTTATAGTGAAGCTCATCTTTCTGGGCTTTCAAAGCTACTAATTTGGCCTCATATTCTTCAATGTCCTTAGTTACTTGGAGGAAGGCTACTTTTCCCTTTGCTTCTTGTTCCTTTATTTGCTTCATCTTGAGTTGCTCAGTAAAAAAGATATCTTTCTCCTGGTGGAAGAGATTGAGATGGCTTGAGGCTGTCAAATGAGCTGTACTAGACTTCTCCAGGTGAGAGAAGCTCAAAATAATTTGGTTTTTCAAAGCAGTGATGGTAGCTGACTTGAAATGTTACTGCAATATGATGAGCTGAAAGTACTATAGATTTTTTATTCTTTTAGAGGGTACCCATCTCTAAACTAAGGATAGTCTTCACTGAATCATTGGCCTTAAAGCATCATATGGAGTCGAAGAAGCTATAGGGGGAACCTTTGAAGGAGTCTTCAGGTTGCTGAGATCTACCATGATCCACACATCATCAATAGAGGACCAAAAGTTAACCTTTTATAACAAGCAAGTGTAAGTCAAGGGTATAGAAATGCACAAGTAAAGAAAAGGGAGAAATAGAAGTACATACCTGAGGAGTAGCACAAGAAGTCGAATCAGAGGCAGGAGGTAATGGATCTGACACAAGGGGTAATATTGAGATAGAAGCAGGGGGTAATCTAGAGAATTTGAAGAAGAATCAGCATAAGAAGAAGGAAAATGAGATGGTGAGGGGTTCTCCTTGCTAGTCTCAACTGTTAGCAAGTAAATAAAACTGTTAGAAGTCAAAACAAAGCTGACATAAATAAGAAAGTGTGTTTGAACCTGATATTTCCTCATTGTAGCTGGAGCAGGAGTGGCTATTTTCTTTTTCTTGGAGGATGAGGTAATCAAAGATTTGATGGCAATAATAAGCTAAAAATGTGATATTTGGCTTAAATCTCTTATGATTAACATTAATTTGGTGAAATGAAACATAATTAGGCCATTTCCCTTAAGGTCCAAGGCATTGCACTTATGCACTTAGCCAGAATGGTGCTAAAAAGCAAAACTAATTTAAAATGGCAAATTTTGTTGGGAGAAGTGTGGAGGTAATGGGCCAGGATGATATAAGAAAGTTATTTCACCAAATTTCCCCAAAGAAATTATTGAAAGAAAAGCACAAAATTGAGTACAGGTCCAGAAAGTGCGAAAAATTCAAAATAATAAATCAGGCAGAATTTACAGGGAGAAGAGTGGAGTTAATAGGCTAAAACAGCCTTATGGACGATAAGATGTTGAAAAGTGCTTATTACCCTCGGAGTTTTAGAAAATTAAGACACATATTTGGCAAGTTCATGCTAAATAATTAGTAAATAATTAATTTCCTAGAGGGTAATTAGGCAAACAATGTCCAAGCACAAGTAAAAATTAAATATGAATTTTTAGAAGCTATTTCTTGGAAGGAATTTTAAGAAATTGGCTCTAAAAGTTATTTGCTGTGAATTTTTGGCTAAGTTTAAGGGATTTTATTAAATTAATTTTCTTTAATTAAGCTAAAAATATCTAAAATAATTATTTTAGCGATCAATTGCTAAAATAATTAAATTTATAGTTCAATTACGCAAAATTATACAAGTTAAATCTTGAATGCAATGGAAATAATTTGTATAAACACATCAAAATTACAAACTTTTACCGAAATTTACGATGAAAATTGGGTAGCATTTCCCTTATATTCTTAACATACAGTTTTTACAAATTAATTGCAATGAACCTGCAGAAAAACCCATTGCATCCATATTTCATCCACAATACAAAATACAACATTTTCATTACAATGCACAACAAAGAAGTTACAAAAGTAAAGATTTTTACTTTAATGTTTTCTGCTGTAGTAGACTTTGAAAGGGAATTTTACTTTGCCAAATGCATAGGATGAAGTGGAGAATTCAGTAAAACCTAACCGGAATAAACCAAAACTAGAAGCAGAATTGGTTTGGTCGATTTTGGTTTGGTCAGGTCTGGTTCGGTCAGGGTCGGTTCAGTTAGCAACAAACCAACCTCTCCTGCTGTTGGAAACGCCGGTCGAAGAAGGAGAGGAAGTAGCAGCTTGACGGTCTTCTCCAGCATCGGTGACAGCAGCAGCTTGGGCGGCAGCGGTGCTGCATGAGGCAGCGCGAGGTGCGATAGTAGCCTCGGGCGAGATCCTTCGCCCAGCGTCGCGCCCTTTAGCGTCATCGTCGTCGGCTGGTGCAGCAGCAGTGGTGGTGTATTCTTCAGCAGCATTGGTCTCCTCCCTTCCTCGTACCACATTGATGGCAGTAGCAGCAGGTGCAGTGGAGGTGGCTGGTGGAAGAACGGCAGCAAAGCAATGTATATGTTGGCGACGTCAGCTTCGGGAATAGTAGCAGCAGCAGATGGAGGAGTGGCAGTGGTGGATTCATGGTCGGTGGAGCTGTTGGTTTCCGCACCGGCGGTGATGAAGGTGGTCTCAGGCACGGTGAAGC
This sequence comes from Macaranga tanarius, assembly GCA_949673435.1. Lineage (NCBI taxonomy): Eukaryota > Viridiplantae > Streptophyta > Magnoliopsida > Malpighiales > Euphorbiaceae > Macaranga > Macaranga tanarius. Next base: position 16,590 of record CATIWO010017492.1, on the reverse strand, counting down.
AGGGAAGAAGAAGAGAAAAGGAAAGTAAAAAAAATAAAATAATAAATAAATAAATTTAGAGGGATTTTTTGGAGAATTACAAATGGAAGAAGGAAGGTTTGTGTGGTTTTGGGTAGTAATTACCTTATTAAACTCAAACTTTTCTTAGGAAAATGTACCAGAGTAGAGCATGAAGAAATATTAAATTCTTCAACATTAGAATTTTGAACTTGATGGTTTGCAGGGGAAAAATTAAATGGTTGAGGATTTAAAGGTAAAGAATTTTGATTGCAGAAAGTACTATGTGGGCTCTATGTCCATAAAAATTAGCATTGGGTTTGACCTAAGCTAATTATATGCGGTGGTATTATTTATACCCAATATAAATTTTTAGGCTTATAATTAAAATTAAGGCCCATTTGATGTTACTTGGAGAAGAAAAATTGTTGAGCTGAAGAAAGAAGCTTCTAGAGGGAACTAGAAAAATGAGCAAGGTTGTAGAGCTGGTAGAGGTAATCCAAGAGACGTAGGTTACCGAAGTTATTGAAGGAAATTATGGCAGCATTCAAGAAGAAATTTGCTTTTGTACCAAGTACCTGAGCTATAAAGGGAGAACATAAAAATGAACACAGGACACACAACCAATCATCAAACAATCAAAAATCATTAATCAACCAATCAATCTAAATCATTAGTTCAGCCAATAGTCATTTTCTATAGCTTTTAGCAATTTTACGCTTTTCTCTAGCAATTTTGTACTTACTGTTGCTTAAATACAATTTTTCATTTTACATTTCCTCCAGCTTATTTATCATTACCTTTAGCGAATTATCAATTCTTTTAGCAAAATGATTTATTGTTCATCGTTAGTTACAAATTCCAAATCCCTTGGAACTCAAACAAATTGTGGAAAAGGCATTTGGGAATCCACATTCGTTTGAAAGAAGTCAGTAATTATCAAAATTGAGAAATTAGTATTCCCTGGCACGCTCACAAATCCGGTCAAACTGAAAAATTGTTATTTTATTTTTCTTATTCAAATGCTTCTAATTTTTCTTTGAAGGCACATTTGCTTGTTATGAATGTTAGGAGCAAAATGCATATTTTATTGAAAATTTTTTATGCATGTCAGAAAATATCGGAATAAACATCATTTATAGGAGAAACTTTAAATAGATGATGTTTAAAACGATATAATTTCTGAAAAAATATTAATGCTTAATGCGACATTAGGTCAAAACTTTTAAAATTGTATTTGTATTTTTTCTTTTTGAAAAAATTGATATTACGTAAAATGCGATAAAATACGCTGTGTCAACTGTCTATTTAAAATTCCACTAGAATATGTTTTTTATAGTTTTGATATGGGCCAATTAATAAGAGAATTTCAAGTTAAAAATTAAAATTTTGGAATAATAGTGAAATTAGGATCACATTTTAAGGATGACAGGTGTTAATTATCCCATCAATTGGATAAACTGTTCATTAATCCAAAATTTTATTATGCAAATTTCTCTTAAATTTCTGGTAGAAAAAACTAATGTCAAATGGATGACTCTAAAAGCAAAAGGCAATTTCTATCATTCTCCAAAACTGTGGTATGTTTGTGCTGCATTCATGACGCATTGATATGATTCATCCTGGAGCATGACAAGTATAAGGTTTATTTGTCCCACCTAACCGAAAGGAAGCCGAAATTAAGCAACATATCTTATCTTATTTCTCTTACTTTTCAACAATTTAAGCTAATCTATCTTTTTTAACCACAATGGTTTTGACCCTTCGACCCACCCAATTTTTTTTTTCTTATTTTGACTGAAACATGAAAAGCCACCCAAGTTCAAAAAATTTGAAAAAGTCCTTGTATATGCACTGCTTTTGAATTTACATATATGCTTTCTGCAAATTCCTTAATTGTTAAATATAGGCAATTGCAACTTGGACTGATAGCCTAATAATGGACTATTTACATATATTTTCTAGTGCATAAATCCTTTTAATCTCTTTTATATACCATTGGGAAAAAAAATTAATTCCAAAAACCAAGCTTTAATTTTTAAAACATAATTTTTTTAAAACATTTTCTTTACGCTATTAGGGTGGGAAAAAAGCTCATATCCAATATAAAATTCTTGTTTATTAGGCAAAAGGTGCAGAAAGAAGCCTTTAGATTATTTTGAAAAGTTCAATTCTTTACGTAAAAATTATTTTAGTACAATTAAATTATTATTGTTTTTTATTTTATTGCAATTAGGCTCTAAATATGTTTGGAATGGAATAATTAAACTCGTTGCATTAATAATATGTATATTTCTATTTAATTTAGAGCAATTAGACCCTCAAACCTTTTAATTAATTTGTACAATCAAAACCCAATATGTTATTTGTTTTTTATTGGCTTTTTGTAACTTTTGCCTTTTTTATTAATTAAGGGTTTAATTATTTTAGTCCCCTGAAGTTTAGCCTAACACATTATTAGCTCTTGATGTATTTTGAAAAATATATATTATGATCTTCTAAAGATTTGTTGTATTATACTAGTAAGGATATTGTTATTCTTTTGTCTTTCCATAGCATTTGAGAGAGATTTTAAACGGTTAAAAATCTTTTATTTCATTGGTTTGTAAGAACTTAAGAAGTTGACATGTCACCAAATAGGAGGAGTTTCTATTGCACGATTGTATAAAAAAATTATCCTTTTTTATTTATCTTTAAATTCAATTACTTCACAATTTTTTTTTCAAAAATAAATGAATAAAGAAATAAGAGAAAAGATAAAATGAATTAAATTTTAATATATTTCCAACTTAATTTATAAAATTAAGAGAGTATTTGGTATAGTTATTACATAAGAGTTGATAGTTGTTCAGTTTCCAACAGTTATAAAATAGTATTTGGTTTGTGTATTTAAATGGTAGCTTATAGCTGTAAGAACACATATCAGCTCCAATTTGGAGCCCTTTCATGAGTAGTTACTTAATTGTCTTTATTTATTTAATCTTATTACTTAATTATCTATATCTATTTAAATTAAATTAATGGCTATACTTTTATATGCCAATTTCTTCCCTCCATACTTTCTTAATCGATCTTTATTTCTTTTATATTTCTTAGTTAATTTTTTTGAACAATTTTTTTAAAGATATATAAATTTCCTATATTGATTTTTATATATAATATTTTTATTTATATTTTAGTATACATATATACATATTATGTATTTCTTATAAAATTGCTAGAAATATATTATTATTATTCTTAATTATATTATTTTTAATATTTAAATTATAAATATAAAGTATTTTTAAAAATTAATATGTATAATTGAATACAATTGAACATATAAATAATTAAATAACAATAAATGCAAAATTCTAAAATTCTAAAATAGTCATTAAAAATATAAATAGTAACAGCTGTAAAATAATTTTACCAAACACTTAACATTAATTAACTACCAAACTACCCATTATTAGTAATAGCTATCAACTAATAACTACCAGCTTAGCCAAACAAGTCCTAAGCACAAATCCTTTTTCTTTTTCTTTTTCTTTATATAAATAATTAGTTAATTCTTGATATCTTTTAACTCTATTCTTTTGAAAAGAAATCTAAATTTTAGTAAACTTAAAATTAAATTTTTAAGCAACCAGTTTGTAGAATAGTTGAAATATATTATTATCATAGCAATTTTTATGTAATTTTATTGTAAAACTATGGATTATTGGATTGGTTTTTAGTAATATATTATTTATCTAATGATAAATGTGAGAAAAGTTGAGAAAAAATTAACTGGAAGGAGCTACTCCTAGTTTTATTACTGTTTGACAAATTCATGAAAATCTACTTGTTCATTTGTTCAGTGTCAATTCGTTGTCTTGCAACGCGAAACTGCTAAAATTAAAACTAAAAAGGCTAAAGTAGCAATTCACCCCCGAACTATCATCCAAGGTGCAATTAAACCCCAAAATTAACTTTTTGAACTCTTCAACTCCCAAAATTAACTTTTTGAACTCTTCAACTCAAAAAGATTCAATTTTGGGCAATTCACCCCAAATTCTCACAAAACAAAGAGAGTGAGAAACACTCTCTTTTTCTAAAAAAATCTTTTATTTATGAAAAATAATTTTTTTAACTGATAAAAACAGTCTTTAACAAAGTTTTTTTTATTATTTTTCACCATTTTTTTCTTTTTTTTTTCTTCTTATTCTTCTTCTTCACCAATGCTCTGTCTCTACTGACTCCACCACCATCACCACTGCTCTAGTTAACGTCCACCACCTCTAACACAATCTTACCATAATCTACTTAAAGTCAATTAACTCCTCACCGCTCTCTCGCATAACCAAGAGAAAAATATCTCCTCTACCACACCACCAATATTGCAATTACTATTCCAATTACCATCCCTACTACCTCCAACATAACAATACCCATAATTTGCCAGACCTAAATTGACTCTTCACCACACTCAATTGAAGTTTGGTAGTATAATTAGTTTTTAATTGAGGTAAGAAATAAGTCTTTGAAAACAGTATTATGATGAATGGAAACAATTACTTTATGTTGATTTATTGATGATGGTGTGCTTATTTGTTGTATTTATTCTATATAATGTTGTTGTTGATTTTTGTTGGAGGTGTTCTTGATTCTGTTGTTGTTGATTTTATTGGTGGTGTCGATATTTAACAGCGAGCAAGTCCTCCTCTGATTAATCACATTTCAACTTTTGTGCTCTCAATCTTAGAGTATTATTATTGACCTCTTTTAATTCTTTACTTTTCTTCTTCATTCGTTTCAAGCACCAATTTTTATGATTGAACTTTTTGAATTTTTTGATTATGAAAAAGAATTAGGTAGTAGATCTGATTAGTAAAACTAAAAGAGCACTATATAAACGTTAAAGTCTCAATCTTAATATATTTTTTTATCAGATTTTTCTTTTAAAGTTGGTTTGTTGTTTTTGTTTTTTGTGATTAAGGTTTTTGCGAAGATGATTGATGATGATGTTGCAGGTGATAGTGGTGTTTACATGGTGGTGTTGAGTGGTGATGGTGGTGGCATTGAATGGTGCTTATAGTGGTAGTAATTGATGATGGGTGAAGGTGATTGTGATGTTGAATGATGCCTACGGTGGTAGTGTTAAATGGTGATGGTGGTGGTGATGTTGGATGGTGCAAGTGATAGTGGTGTTGGGTAGTGTTTTGTTTTAATTAACATGAAATTTGATTTTAGGGAGGAAAAAATATATTTTTATCTTCATTCTATATTCTCAGTTGCTTTAGATGTGTGTAATTCACTTTCTTAAACTCGGAGTGAATTGCTCAAAATTGAATCTTTTTAGGTTAAAGAGTCCAACAAACTAATTTTGGGGTTAATTGCATCTTGGATGATAGTTTAGGGGGTAAATTGCTACTTTAGCCAAACTAAAACTATTAAACCATCCTCGTAACAGAATAATGTGATAATTAATGGGATGAAGTTAGGGTTGGTGAGTCTTTTAGTGCTGTCTCTTTCAATTTGTTTATTCAAATTTGGTAACAAATTAACATACATACTCAATTGTTTAGTGTACTTTAAGTCATAATGCATATTACCATGTGCTAGAAGAAGATGACACAAGAACTACAATTCAAATGCAATTTTCTATGACGCCTTGTTTGTTTGCTTACCTAGGAATATATGATTGATTAAATTTATTTATTATTTTAATAAATATTTTTATTAAATATTTTGATAATTATTTTTTATATATTTTATTTTATTTTATTACTTTAAAAATATATTTTATTTGACAATATTTAAATGTTCGATCAATTTATAATTCATTTAACTTGATTTATATGTGAATGAAAATTCATTTCTTATATTGTAATATAATTATTTAATTAGTCAACCAAACATTAGAAATCATAATCACTCATTCCAATTTTGATTTCCGCTATTTTCATGAAACAAACTACCTCTACATGGATATGAATAGAGAGAAATTTTTTTTTCTTCTTATTGCTAATCAATTTCCATAGTTAAAAGCTAATGTATCGAAAAATCCAGAGAACTTCTGGAGAAAAAAAAAAAAGATGGAGAAACAAATTTCAATTAATTACATGATCCATGTAAGTCACGTGGGATCGGTAACTTTAAAAGTCAAATCCATATTTATAACTTAATAATCATTTGACTACTTAAATTTTAAACTTGACCTATCACAAATTATTTTATTATTCTTAATTAATCTCAAAAGATACATGTGTTTTATAGTATTATAACTTGTGACCTTTTATATACGTTACTCATGTAGTATCGGTTTAAATATTTATTATAATTATTAACTTTACATATGGTAAAAATAAATTATAAGCTTTCATTTTTCTAAGTAATTAATTTTTATATTTCTAATTATTGTAATTTTAAATTATTTTAATTCAAAATTAAAAAATTCAATAATTTGAATTTTATTATAATTTTTATATATTTAATGATATCTATTTAAAAGTTAAAACTTTTGCAAATTCACAATAATATTACAACTAATGACGTTTTTTTATACATTACCCATTTAATATAAATTAAATATTTCATTACAATTTTGAACTATTCATATACTTAAACAACAATAATAAATGTATAAGTAAAACATTCTCTATATAACTACAAATCAATGATCATATAAAATACTCACACTCCAAAAAAAAAAAAAAAAGCATGAAAATAATAAGATATTATATGCATCACTATCATGTCAACGTGTAGTCAAACACTGATCAATCTTGCACAAAATGATGTTCAACCATTTCTATCAATGACTATCAAGTACATATCTTTCAACAGTAACAATTGTACATATTTTATTTTGTTATAATTCCAATACCCCAAATATTTTATCATTTTTTAATAACATACATGTAGTTATGTTTTTTTTTCTTTAATATCTCAACACTGTACTATGAATTTGCAGATCAAGAACAGGTGATACATATAATTATTCACTTTTCTTTTTTTTGAGGAAATAATTATTCACTTTTCTTAAAACCTACTTATCGCTATTTCATTAAATAAGAAATTACGAGAACTCCAAACTAGTTATATTTAATGATTGAAATTTTATTGAATTATATTAAATATTTTCTTTTTTGAAACATATATTTTCTCTTATTGACTAAATATTTACTATATCTAAACAACTTTCTATTTACAGACAATTACTTAAATAATGTCTAAACTTTTTAATTTTTGTTATTATAGTGTTTAAATCTTTTTTATAATTAAGTATTTGAACTAATAAACTATTACCTAAATAATGTCTAAACTTTTTAATTTTTGTTATTATGGTGTTTAAATCTTTTTTATAATTAAGTGTTTGAATTAATAAAAAAAAAAAACTAACTTGAGATTATGCAATTTTTGACATATTGGGGCATGTGATTTTAATTTTATTACATTTTAGTACCCTATTAATAATCATTGTTAGCTTTCGTTAGTTTTTATAATGTAATATTAATATAATATGAATTTTTTAATAGTAAAATCATTTTTCAGTAATTTGACATCTATCTAACTATTGCAACTTCACAATAAATTAAATTAACATATATTTTTAATCGTATAAAGAATACGAAGAAAATTTTTTAAAATAAATTTGTAATATATTTAGAAGTCTTTTAATAGTTAGTTTGATAATAAATTGCTTGAGAAATGATTTTTTTACTGAATTATTATATTTTATTAATGTTACATCACTAAATTTTAATGATATTAGTTAATAGGGTAATAAAATATAATATGATAAAGCTAAAGGTTTCGATATGATACAAAAAACTACAAGTTAGAAAGTGAAAAAACTATATAAACATGGTTGTGTGCTACCGCAAGTATATCGATTGCTCAAGTAATATAGTGAATTAAGTACAATATTATTCCCACACATATTAGATGTTAAGTATTATTTCACTTAATTAATTACTAGTTTAAATAAATTACTTACAGTTTTGGACTGTATTTATACTTAAACATAAAAACCAAATCTAAAGTAAAACTTAAAATCAAAATAAAAGCAATACTGAAAAACTTAAACAAAATATCAATACAAATGCAATGCACTAGAGTTTCATTTTTCATTTGGTTCATATATTAACTTATTCTTATCTTAATCTAACTTGAATTATGCATATGATGCTTACCTACTAAAATTCTCATAATTTTCTCTTCTATCGCTAAGTATAACATGATAAATCATTAGCCAAATTTAAGCACAAAGGTAAAATATGCAATATTAACAACAAAAAGGTATCTCTACTCAATTAGTGTTAATAGGTTTATTTTTAAATTCTAAGCATTAGTCTTTTCTCGGTCTCATAATACTAAAATAAAACATTCAATTATGAACTTAAGCACAAAAGCACAAATTATCTCTGGATCTCATCATACTCAAACAAAATATGATATTGAAAGCATTAAGCTCAAGAACAAAATCCATATGCAAGAAAATTCAAAGTTATATTAAAATAAAAATCATAAATCAATACATTTCCCAAGCTGCTAAGATCATACTAGTATATAATAAATTTAGTTTTGTATGTTAATGATTACAAGAAAATAGTTCATCGAAACTCTTGTAAACATCTTAAAGAAAATATAAAACGAATAGATTAGAAAGCCTTTAGACTTGTCTTAACGCCCTTTAAATATATAAACTTCATGCTTACAATCTTGTACTAATGCTAAATTGTTCTAAATAAATGAATGAATCAATATTTTTGTATTTTTGAATGCCTAGAATGTAACACCCCTACCCAACCGTACCCTCACTGGAATACCCCATCTTATGGTAGGAACGACAGAGAGAAGAGTTACTAGAAGACTATCTAAAAAGAAATCTCTTAAAAAAGCATGATGTTATATGGTAATACCTTAGATATAAATAAATAATAATCAATATAACTCTATAAGAATTTATATAAATGGCAAGTAGAATAACATTCTAATATATTAAGTTAAGTTAAGTACTTAGATACATACAAATTCTATATATACATAATCCTCCATGATAGTAAAATATAAGAGTACTGGCTATCATTCAACTGAATACAAATTATAATAACATTATATGCTCCGATAACCCTCTCTAAAAAGACTCAAAATCTCCATATGAGTATAGTTGTGCATCCCATTCCTGCACTACTCTAGCTATGGCTCAAACAGTCTTTACCCAACTCTCAGGCAAAAAGAACAAATACTACACCAAGGGTGTAGTCTGGCTACATAGCAAAAGACAAAAAGATCGTCATGCTCCTATAGCTCATAATCAGGTCAAAGTAACCTGCACGTCAGTAGTGGTCTCATAAAAGACCCTGATGGTGGTGCAATCACTGTTTAGATAATCCTCCCTAATAACTGATATACATATAGAGTCTTCGATAGGCTCAACTCCAACTTTGAAAGCTAACTTAACATCTACATTATGATAGATAATATACCTAACTACTGTCTCGGTCATGGTCATCTCATATGTCACCATGGTCCACTGCACTACCATCTTATATATGTACTAGCTATAAAATAACAATATACCTATTCTGGAAATATGAAAGAAAGTAAGTGTGAGTAATTTCCTAAGGAAAATACCCTGTGAGTGTAAACAATAACAAGGATAGATCAACACAATGAGGAGCACTCAAAATTACATGTCAACAATGCATAATAATTTTAAAGAATAAATAGAGTGCTCACGTAGAATTAAGTTTTTTAATACCAAAATATTGTATATCATTGTACAATTATCATTATTCTAGGTATAATATTCATTCGTTCAAAATTTAAGTTCTTATAAATATGGAACAATTGTATAATTTCACTTTCTCATATTTTGATTTTGATACTTTGATCATCAAGATTATTATACTGTATATTATACATTTTTGAGCAATTAAGCATTATTTCATGATTACGTATATTTATCATATAATATACATCATACTGTATTATAATATAGCTCATATACAACTTTGTATATCCATATATCTCAATTTAAATATTGAAACTCATATCGCTCTTACAGTCCACATTGACTGTATCTCATAACATAATTCTCAAAAAGTTCTGTATGCATTCATTTCGAATCATATAAATTTCCCTCAAAGGCATGAACCATATAAATTTGCTCCAAAGACATAATGAATTTAAGCGCTGTTCTAAAGACAATTATCAAATTTGTTGACCAACTATAACTTAACTTTTCTCATATCTCAACTCATCCTTTTATAAATTCACACACACACACACACACACACACACACACACTTATATACATAAATTTATTTTGTTGGAAATATTTTTGGTTTTGCTCTTGAGTTCTTAAAATTATTGTTACATAAGTATTGTATTTTTAACCATATATTTGTTATCATAATTATTCTTCATTTAAGAATTTGATAATAATTATAGATATTAAAGTTTTAATAGACCATTAAAGCTTATTTAATTTTCTTTGGGTTGAAAATGATTTCAAGAGCATTTTATCATTTAATTTGGGACTTAAATACTGTTGGACACATATTAAAAACTAAAAATACAATATGAGATTAACATTACATATCTTAAAGTTTAAAATTTTCATATAAGAATTTTGTAATAATTTGTATTTAACATTTGGTAGTATTATTGGTGTATTTTTTTATTTTTAAATAAGTTTTCGAAATTAATTTCAAATTTTCTAAGTATAGAGGCATTGAGTGCAGAGTTTAGGTGATTGACAGTATAAATAGGTGATCAATAGTACAATTAAGCGATCTGTAGTATAAAACATGCGATCGGCCAGACACGATACTGATGCCTTTACTATGCACACCAAACCTCATATTTGGTGTTTTCATGATTTTTAAGTCAAAAATTCACAATAATTATCACAAAAATGATATCATTACTTCCAAATTTCATAAAATTTTGGTTTGGTTGTCATATATTCTTGAACTATAATAGGCTTAACCTTAACTTTAAATTAGATCACAAATTAGCTCACAATAACACATTATACTTGAATTTCTCAACAAGATTTATAAAAAAGAATAATCAAACTAAAAGAATAATCAAACTACAACAATATAGCTTCATCTCAAGAAATAATTGAGCAAAACTTACATGCAATCAACTTATTAGAACATAATATAAGAAGATCCATTGTAGATGAGCAAAATGGTATATTCAAGAAAAAAAATCTTTAGTTATCATAAGAATTAATCAAGATGGATTTCAAAGAAAATCATCAATAGATGGGTATACAAGAAACGCTCATAAGTATTCAGTAAAACCCAACTCTAAATCCCTTTGATTCAACTTTCTTTATAACAAACTGATCTCCTATAGACAAAAAATAATAGAACTTATAAACTATCAAAACTCCATCAATACATGTCCAAGATTAAGCAGAATTCTTTAAGAAAATATGACATATATATGAAATCTCACCTACATGAGCCTTAAATCAATTAATTATCTATCTTCTTATTACTATTCTCTTATTCCTCTCCAAGTATAAGCTTTGCTTCTTCTTTTTCTCTTTTGTCTGCGTTAAATAATGCAGAGTTCTTCCTCTCCTTCTGTGTTTTTAATGCAGGCTACTCTTTTTTTTTTGAAAGGTGTATTATAGCACGAGACATAATTGACACCTCATCATGACAACTTACTATTAACTCCCTAATATTTTATTTTTTTAATTGTTTAATCCTCTTTTTTATTTTTTTACGTAGTATTCTTCGCAATTACACCCTTTTTAATTTTACTATAATACAGTCAAGCCCATGCTTGCCTACTTTAACTAATTTGAGACTTAAATTAATACTAAATTAATTATATTAATTTCTATTAGGCTATTCTGAGGATATGAATGTGACAATTCTTTCCCTCTAGAAGGAATTTTATCCTTGAAATTTGGACGAAGTTCACTTACTTATGTCACAACTGAAATCAATAGATTTGGATATTGTTGTTTAATATCCTCTTCTCTTTCCCATGTAGCTTCCTCTCGGAAATAATTTTTCTATAACACCTTGACCAATGGAATAACCTTATTCCTCAAAACCTTCAGATCTTTGGCCAATACAGCTATTAGCTCTTCTTCAAAACTCAAATCCTCTTTTAACTCTATAGGTTTTTCTTGCAAAATATGTGTCGGATCACGTTGATATCTCCTCAATATCGAGACATAAAATACATCATGTACTCTCGCTAATTTTGGTGGTCAAGCTAAATAATAGGCTACTGGTCCAATATATTACACTACATCATATGGCCTGATATATCACGGACTTCATTTCCTTTGCTTACTAAACCTTATTATGCCTTTCCACGGAGATATCTTTAAGAACACCTTATTGCCCACATTATACTCAATATCGGCTTACTTAAGATTAGTATAACTTCGCTGCCTATCTTGAGCCGCTTTAAGATTTATCCAAACTATTCAAATATTGTTTGTGGTTAACTAAACTAATTTAAAACTAATAAACTTTCTATCTCCAGCTTCTTCTCAATAAATAGGCGTTCGACATTTCCTGCCATATAAAGCTGTAAATGGTGCCATATCCAAACTACTTTAGTAACTATTATTATAAGCAAATTCCATCAAAGGCACTTGCTTTTCCCAGTTTCTACTGAAATTCAAGGCACTGGCTCTTAACATATCTTCTAATACTTGTATTGTCGTCTTAGATTCCTATCTATTTGAGGATGAAAAGTAGTACTAAACCTTAGTCTAGTACCTGAAGCTTCTTACAAACTTGGCCAAAATCGAGAGGTAAACCTTAGGTCATGATCAGACACAATCAATATTGGCATTCCATACAACCTTATTACTTCTTTTATATACAACTCCGCCAACTTGCTTAAGATGTAACTAATCTTAATTAATAAGAAATGCATTGACTTGGCCAATTTTTCAATAATCACCCGCACAACATCATTTCCTTGTTAAGTTCTAGGCAACCCAACACCATAGTTATATGTTTCCATTTCTATTTTGGTGTTGGCAAATATTGCAATAAATCGGCTGGATAACTATGCTCAGCTTTAACTTGCTGATAAGTTAATCATTTGGAAACATAATTCGCTATGTCTTTCTTCATTCCTTGCCACCAATAATGGTCTCTTAAAATTCTATACATGTTCGTACTACTTGGATGCATAGTATAACCAAAGCAATATGCTTCTTCCAAAATTTCCCTTTTAAGTTCTTCTACATTCAATATAAAAATTCGTTTTTTATATTTTAATGCTATATTAATGTCATAAGTCACTTTCTTCTTCTTCCCTGCACTTATTTCTTCACGTAAAGTTTCTACTTCACTATTAATCCTTTTAGCTTACTTTATTCTTTCAATCAACACTGGCCTTACCTTCAAAGTGGCCAAAATATCTCCTGAAGTATCTAAACCAAACTTGACACCTAATCTTATTAATTCTACTAATAATGGCATTCTTATTGTGTGAATATAATTCAGATTCCCTATCAATTTTCTACTAAGTGTATCTACCACTACATTAGCTTTACCAAAATGGTACTCAATTATACAATCATAATCTTTCAATAATTCCACCCATTGTCTTTGTCTTCAATTCAAATCCTTCTGACTAAGGATACACTTTAAGATATTGTGATTTGTGAAGCTTTGGCATATTTCTCCGTAGAGTTAATGCCTCCATAACTTCAATGAAAAGATCACTATCACCAATTCTAAATCATGTGTGGGATAGTTTTGCTTGTGTGGTCTTGGTTATCGTGAAGCATAGGTAATTATCTTACCATTTTACATCAACATACAACCAAGTTTCCATCTCGATGCATCACTATACACCACATACTTGCCTCTTTGAACTGGCAAAGTTAACACTGGTGTTGTAATAAGCTTTTCCTTTTATATTTTAAAACTTTATTAGCACTCAGGAGTCCAATCAAACTTCACATTCTTTCTCAATAATTATGTCAAAGGTAATGTAATAATTGAGATATCTTGTATAAATCTTTGATAATAGCCCACCAATCCTAAGAAACTTCGCACTCCTGTCATATTCTTAGGCGGTTCTCAATTCACGATCGCATCAACTTTCATAGGATCAATATATACCCCTTTTGTGGATATCACATGCCCTAGAAATACAACCATATCTAACCAAAACTCATATTTACTGAATTTTGCATATAATTGCTTACTTCTTAATATCTTCAACACTGTCCTTAAATGTGCTTCATGCTCCTTTTTTGACTTAGAAAACACCAGAATGTCATTAATAAACACAATCACAAACTTATCTAAGTATAGTTTAAAAACTCGATTCATTAGGTTCATAAATACTGCTGGTGCATTCATTAGCCTAAATGGAATCACTATAAATTCATAATGAATTCTTAACTCGAGTCAACCAATCATCAGCTTTATCGAACATAAGGTTGTATACATTGCTCACCTTTTCTTATCACTCAATTGGAACATAGTGAAAGCCTTTTCCATGGTCTTAACCCATTTGTCAGCTTGACCAGGGTCTAAAGTACTATGAAAATCATGTGCCCCACACTTCTTAGCATGTTTGATAATGTCCCCCAACTTCTTATATCTCTCCTTCTCTAACATTATAGTTTCCATAGTACATGCTAAATCAGTAGCATCAATATGTACTACTGGTGGTGCTTACAGATTTGGCATATTAATTGGCATCATCAGTTACAGCAGTTGATAGTTATTACATGCTCTCCTTAGTGCATTCTCAAAAGTTAAAATAGAAATAGCCAGAACAGAACTATCTTATCAACTACCTATTTGAGAATTATGCGTTTCATCCCTCTTGTTGCCAATAGATGTTAACGATTGAGACAATTCTCACTGCGGTGCTCGACTCCTGGTTAAGCAATTAGCCCATTCTACTAACTCAGCCCTATCATTCTAGACACCATGTCCTCTACCTCTGCCTCGATCACAACAATGACTATGACCTCAAACTCGACCTCAACCTCCTATATGACCACCTCTAATCCTTGCCATTTTTCCTGAAATTTAAATTAATATACTTTAATATTACTTGCCATTAACCATAACTTAATTTTAATCTCTAGCATCCACTGAATTTGATTTTTTTAGTGTCTACAGAATCTAATAACCTAGTGCTCTCATCAAGGTTATTAAACTCACTTTTTTAACCTAGAATCGATTGAGGCACCATTAACTCCTATAGTAAAATCGAATCGTAAAATTGTAAGATTTTACAAACATATATTAAATAGATATTTTTAATATTTTAACAAAGAAAAATCTATTTATTTCAATCTAGTAATCTACTTCACTTATTAGATTAAATTTAATTTTCATGCTTTTTTTTTGAATTGTATAGAACACAACATACACATACAAGAGTCATGAATAGGTACGCACTTCTTCACAAAATCATGACAATTTTATAATTTTCATGCTTTTCAATAAATGAAAAATAAATAATATAATAATCTGTAAAATGTACAATAATGCAAAGAGAAAAATAAATAAATAATATATTGTTAACATGTTTTATGGCTATTACAAATTAAATTATAAATAGTTATGAATCCATGCAATGTCACATTACATATTATATATATATTATAATATTAAATAATTAATAAATACTTTTAAGATAACAAAATTAAAAATAAATTAAAAATAGAACATATCACAATAATTTTATAAATATTTTAAATAGTTAAAATTTAAACAGGACTTATTTAATTAAATAATTTTTTTATTAAAATTTAGATAAAAATCAACTTAAATTCTAAGTTTAAACTCTAATAAAGTTGAATAAAAATAATTTTTTGAAATGAAAAATAATTTTTTTATTATTTTATAAAAGAGAATAAAATAAAAAATTGAAAAGGAAAGGTGGAGATTAGAAAGAAGTACAAGTGGAGTATGTGGAGATATAGATATATAACAGCTGTCATCCACCTTTTTTTCTTTTGCTTTAAAAATCAATTACCACAAAATAACACAACGGTGCTCTTTGTCTTCTTTTTCTTCATCCTTATTTTCTTCTTAAAAAATCAATTACCCATAGTAAACCAAAAAGAAAAATAACTACAACACTTCTTCTTCTTCCCATTCTTCCTCCGTTCCCTTCGCAAGTGATGCTGGTCCAAGAAGCGGGGCAGGTGTTTAAGTCGAGTAAAGAATAATTTCGTTAAGTGGGTAGGAGCTTTTTGGAATTGAGTGACTCAGTAAACACGACTATGAAATCGCAATTTTACCGATTTTAATGATTCAACATGCGATTTTGATCCGAGTTTATATAAATTCGATTTTGTATACTTGTTGAAATATTTTAGTGATTTTAAGTCGTAAACTCATAAAATCCTACGAGTTGAATCACGATTTTAATAACCATGGCTCTGATACTAATTTAAACTATAACGCCCCTACTCCAATATACCCTGATGAGTGTGAAAAATACATATTTTAAGCACTCTATTTTATTGCATATTAGGTTTAGTTATTACATAAGTTAGTTAGTTTTTAGTTAATTTAGTTACTTTTATTGTTTTGTCTTAATTAATAGGATTTATTTATTTTTAGATAATTTCTTTTGTGTTTTTGT
>CATIWO010017476.1:0-18813 GCA_949673435.1 Macaranga tanarius | reverse complement strand
TGTGCATCCATTGCAAATGTTTCATATGTTAAGGGTTTGGTATTATGGTTCTTACAATTTAGTTCTCAAGATAAATTCAAAGCACAAAAATCAGAATTTACTATTTTTTTTGAACTTAATGTAGCTGAATTTACTATTTACCTTTACTGTAGTAAAAATCAGAATTTATTGTTTACCATATTTGAACGTTTCTTCCAAAAAATTATCAATTCTTGTAAGAACTTATGAAATTTAATTTCTTTTACCAACAAGAAAATAAAAAGAAATATATATTTTTCTAAAACCATCCGTAGTTTAAAAGAAATTTTTTTTAATAAAAATTAAAAAGTAACACTCAAAGAAATATAAATAAATCAATCAGATATAGCTCAATTAAATTTTACACTTATATTTAACATATACAAAAAATTAAAAATCTAAGTTCAAATCATTTTATTATCATGCACAAAATAATAAAAAAAAAAACTAAAAAATACAATCTATTTAAAAAAGGTTTTTTTAACCAAAATTAAAAAGTAACTTAAATTCTAGATTTACACCAAACACAAAATAATAAAACATGAAATTCATTTCAAATGAATTTTATAAACTATTCATTTGAACCAAACACACTTCATTAATGAAAATTCATTTGGAAATGAATTCTATTGGGAATTCATTTGAAAACGAAATGAATTCCTTGGTGGAATTGAACCAAACACATCCTTAGTGTCATTATTATGGAAAGTTCTCGAGTCGTCTTCAACTCAAAATAAATTAAATACTTTTTCTATGGTGCAAACATTTATATCTGTATAAATAAAATTACAATTGTTATATTAATTTTTATTTAATTATAACCTTTGATTATCTTGGTGTATCAATACTTTTAAAATATTTTATAATTAATTAAATTTTAATCTAACGGTCTTAATTTCAGTTATATAGATACAACCGTTTGCACTGTAGAATGACTCTTAATTAAAATGTAATTTATACAATAATTTTTGTTCTAACTCATTATTATATTTTTAATCTCAAAAAATTATTCTCTATATATTCCTTTTCGTATCTTATTTTATATTATTTATATATTTAATATATTACACCCATATTTATATTTATTCTACATATTCATTCAATAAAAATGTATTTTCATAATAATTTAATTATTCTCCTTAATTATAAGATAAATTTATTATTTTTTACATTATTAAAAATAAATTATATATTAGAAATCAAACATCAAATTGAATATTTAATAGTAAAAGACTACAAGTAAAAAAATTAATAATTAATTTATTAAATAAATTTTTTATTATATATACACACTTTATATAATAATTTTTAAGTTAAAAAATTACTTGGAACAAAAATTGTCCTAAATTGTATATTATGAAAAGTTAAAAGATTTATTTGCAAAAAACAAAAACAAACAAACTCAATTTGGTGTATGTTGGGTTTGCACTATAGCTCCACACAAAAATCCAGTGGAATATGCCTCTGGATTGGAGAGAAAAATTCTCCAACTCACGCTAAGAATAGTTTTAATTGAAGATGCCTTAGTCTTTTTCTTTTTTTTTTTTAAGTACAAAAAAAATTACCTTGTAGTTTAATATACTTACATTTTTTGTCCTATGATATATCCTATGGATTATATTATTAGCAAATAATGACCAAAAGCACTAACACTATTTATATGTATTTTTGACCTTTACACATCAGCATATGTAAACGGTATCAGTACTTTTAGCTTTATTTGCTAACGGTATAATATATAAGATATTAAAGTGCCGTAAAAAATACCACATACCAAAAGTGCAAATACGTTAAAGCACAAAATATTTTTGTATATTTATTCATTTTTTATTTAAATATAAATATAGATAGTTGTATAATAAGATATACAAAAACTTACGCGACAAGAAAAAATACAAATATTTATACATATAGAATATTACAAATTACAGATTTTATCAATAAAATCATTCAAAAATAAATAAAATAAAAACTGTCACGGATTTAATGTATATAAGCTCAGGATCTCAAGTGCCTCCGGCTTGGAGAAGTTGCATGAAATAACAACGGAAAGTTGCTTGAAATTGATCTTGCAAGATAAATTCTGTTAATTATTGAATAATCTACTCTTTTCCTAGACGATCAATAATGTTTATTCTTAAATAGAGTGTAACTTAAGGTGTAGAAAGTGGGTTCCCATCAATATTATCAGATTTATCATATTATAAGAGTAATTGAAGAGAAAAAATTATTTCGTATTATATAAATTATCGTAGTTATCTAACCATTGCATACGATGATGGAAATATGTGAAACAAAAGAGGTGGAATCCACATAGTAATTAAACAAAAAAATGATATTCACCATAATCATTAAGTTTTATTTATCCAAGTTATTCAATCATTACTTCTTTAATTTTTTTTTTTTAAATTAACAAACATAAATTTGTGATACAATGATAGAAATATGTGAAAAAAATTGTGGAAGTTGCATATTATTTCATTAAAATTCTATAATAAGCAATTGGCATCTCTTAAATTTAAACAAAATTTTGAGAATTTACAATTTCAAAATCTCACAAGTAAATTATAGAATTTATGCTAAAAAATATTATATTGAAAGCAAAACTTACGTACCAAAATTTTCTTATTAAATATCCAATCATCATCCTACAATGATGTTTCCACACAGTTAGCAAATGTTTTAAGAATGAAGTGGAATTAGGAAGAACATTCAAACACCTTTTACCAGTCAAGCAACATTACATCAATTAGCTGGAAGAATGGGAACAAGATTCCAAACACGTTTTAATTAAATATTATAATTAAGTTCCGCTAGCTGATAAAAATGGGTGTTTCTTTGAGTCCTTCAAGTAGGACCATCTGTTAATTTCTAGACGTCTCACAACCTAGACCCATGTGATATTTTAAAACATGTAAAGAAATTCTCATAATATAATCATATGTTCTTTAATCAATATCAGAAAATAAAATGTAAAATGCAAAAATAATTATAGAAATATTACAACTATTTACAGAGATAAATTAATTAGAAAAGTGAAAGTAAGAAAAATAAATTAACAGTAATAATAAATTTTTCTCTAATTAAAACAAATTTTAATTTTTTTTAATAAATTTTGATGGACTACACAATATAGGGCAGCTCTCCTTTTTAAATTAGGTGAAATTTAATTTTATAAATCAATAATAGTAGAATTCGAACCTTACGTCTCATCATATCTTTGAAGAGAAGTGATCACTAAATCAGTTCTTAATATTGTTTGGGTTTTTCTTATTAATTTGTGCAGCTAGACATGGCAGCAATTTATCTTTTGAAAGTTGAGGCCAACAAGGCTGATGAGGACACGATACACGGCCGTGTATTTGATCAACACGCCCGTGTAGTCAGTGTTCGAAATGGACAGCAGCAAACACGGCTAGACGATACGCTCGTGTCTCATTGTGCTTCGGATGGCAGTAGAGGACACACCCGTGTAGCAGCCCATGTTTGAGAGGATCGGTGTCATGGATTTACACGTCCGTGGATGTGACCGTGTCGCGTTCGGGAGGATTTGCCGAATTTCAACACGCCCGTGTTTTCATAGCACACGGTCGTGTCTCGTAGTTGATTAAGAAATAAAAAATTTATTAAGTTATTTTGTTTGTTTGGAATTGTATTTAATTATTCCAATTTTAGCCTTTTATTTCTTAGACTATAGATAGTTAATGCTAGGGTTTGCTGACAATGAATCTTTAAAATTATTATCAATCAAATTAAGCTTTGCTTATTCTTTATCTGGATTGAGGTTGTTAATCTCTGGATTGAGATTGTGGTCCCTCTTAAATAATCAACGTATTTGATTATCGCGCTACACGCTGTGTCAGGTGGTATCAGAGCAGGTTTTTCCTAATCGATGGCTAACCTTGATCGTAGTAATGATGACAACCGATCCCAAGACGGTGATCAGGGATTGCAGGCTGTTTGGAGAGCAATCGAAGAATAGCAATAGAATACCCAAAATATAGCCCAACTATTGGAAGCAAAGCAAACCTAATTATAGACTGTGTTGAGGGTTAACGAACAAGGGCATAGGAATGATAATGGTAAAGAAGGCAGAGGATTTCACCCTGTCAAACCCGTTATTGATCCCATTCTCAATAATCAGAGGAGGCCAGCCAGGGCATATGATGACACGTCAGATGATGAGGCTAACTTCAGGAATATGGCACATGCACCTGGAAGATTTCGTGGTAGATGATAATAGCAACCAAACTACAGAGAGGAAGACGATTATAAGTTAAAGGTAGACATTCCTAACTTCGGTGGGGATCTTGATATAGAGGGTTTTCTTGATTGGTTGACTGAATTAGATAGGTTCTTTAATTATATTGAGTTGCTCGAGGATAGGAAGGTGAAATTTATTGCCTATCGGTTGAAAGGGGAAGCATCGGTTTGGTGGGAAAGGTTGAGAGAGACTAGGATGAGAGAGGATCGTAGTCCGGTTCAAACTTGGAGGAGGATGAGACAGTTGTTGTGGGGTAGATTTTTTACCTCCAAACCATGAGCAATATCTTTTTCAGACTTATCAGAGATATATTCAGGGAACGAGGAGTGTGAATAAGTATACTGTAGAGTTCATGCGATTGGCGGTAAGGAACCAATTGTCAGAAAGTGAAAACCAATAGGCAGCAAGGTATTTGAGTGGGTTAAAACTGACTTTTCGAGATAAGATCAGTGTATAAATAGTTTTCAGTGTACAAGAGATAAGAAATTTAGCCATGAAGGCTGAATCACTTATCTAGGAGCAAACTCGAACTGCCAATTACAGACGGTATGGAGGAGGAGATAACAAGGCTGCATTTAATAAGGGTAAGGTGCCACAAACTAGTAATGTGGAGACTACCACTATGGGTGGGAAAGGAAAGGGTGTGATAGGGGAGAAGAGTGACACTACAGCTCCTACCAAAAATGCCAACCCCTATACCAAACCTTTTGGCATTAAATACTATAGGTGTGGGGAGATGGGGGCATTATTTAAATGAGTGTCCGAAGAGAAAGACTGTGAATGTGGTAGAGAGGGAGGAAGATGAGGCTGATGATGAGGTGTGTAGACCTAATGGAAATGATGATGACTGTGAGTATGATGTCCATGATGAGTATGCATATATGGTGAGGAAACTTTTGTTGTCACCAAAGAGTGTGGATGATATCCAACGCCAGAAACTCTTTTGCACTAGATGTACTGTGCAAGGGAGTTTGTTTGCTCTCATCATCTATAGTGGCAGTCAAAAGAATATCATAGGGAGAGACATGGCGGAGAAACTGAAGCTAATGACTGAGGAACATCTTAATCCATACACCATTGGATGGATTAATAAGGTGGGAGGCATTAAGGTAACAGAGCATTGTAAAGTACCTTTCTTCATTAGTAAATATTATGATGAAATTTATTGTGATGTAGTTGATATGGATGCTTGTCATATGCTGTTTGGGCATCCTGGGCAATATAATGTGGATGCCAAACATATAGGTAGAAAGAATATTTATCAGTTAGAGAAGGGGAGTGTGAAATATAGCTTAGTTCCATTTGCTAGGAAGAACCAACCCAAAGCTACTAAGGCGGAGGGTAGGAACTTTCTAACCATTATATGTGAACCAACTACATTTATTGGGGAGTGTAAGGAGACGTGTGAGGTTCATTTATTGATAGTGAAAGGATAGGTAGGTAGTGGAGAATTAGAGGGACATCCAATTCCAGTGGAGGTGCAGGAATTATTGGAGGAGTTTGGGGATGTGGTGCCCGATGATTTGCCTATAGGTTTATCTCCCATGAGGGATATACAACATCATATTAATTTAGTGCCTGGTGCTACTTTACCTAATTGGCCTCATTACAGAATGAGCCTAAAAGAGAATGACATCTTAAAGGAAAAAGTGGAGGAATTATTGAACAAGGGACACATACAGGCTAGTTTGAGTCCATGTGCAGTTCTAGTATTATTGACACCAAAGAAGGATGGGAGTTGGCGAATGTATGTGGATAGTAGGGCTATTAACAAAATTACCATTGGGTATAAGTTTTCCATTCCGAGACTAGATGACATGCTTGATCAGTTGAGTGGGGCCATAATGTTCAGTAAGATAGATTTAAGGAGTGACTGCCATCAGATTCGAATTTGCCTAGGGAGTGAATGGAAAACGGCTTTTAAGATAAAAGATGGCTTATTTGAGTGGCTAGTCATGCCTTTCGGCTTTACCAATGCTCCAAGTACATTCATACGACTTATAAATCAAGTACTATAACCTTTCATAGGTAAATTTGTGGTGGTTTATTTTAATGACATCTTAATTCATAGTAAGTCTAGAGATAAGCATGTAGAGCATCTTAGAGAGGTATTTAGAGTATTGCGGGAAAATAAACTATATGCTAATTTAAATAAGTTTAATTTTATGCAAGATAGTTTATTATTTTTTGGATATGTTATAAGTAGTAATGGGATTAAAGTTGATGAGGCCAAGGTTAAAGCTATTAGGGAGTGGCCTACCCCAAAGAATATAAGTGATGTGAGGAGTTTACATGGGTTGGAAACTTTCTATAGGAGATTTATTAAGCATTTCAGTAGTATAGTTGCACCTATGACTGAATGTTTAAAGAAGGGTAAATTTCAGTGAGGTGAGGAGCAAGAGAGTAGTTTTGCTTTGATTAAGGAGAAATTAAGTACAATATTTGTATTAGAATTGCTTGATTTTGAGCAGTTGTTTGAGGTGGAGTGTAATGCTAGTAGTATAGGTGTTGGGGCTATTCTATCCCAAGAGAAGAGGCCGGTAGCTTTCTTTAGTGAGAAATTGAGTGAGGCTAGAAGAAAGTGGACTACCTATGATAAGGAGTTCTATGCTGTTGTGAAGGCTTTGAAGACTTGGGAACATTATTTCATTGCTAAGGAGTTTATTTTATATACTGATCATTAAGCTTTGAAGTATTTAAGCACCTAAAAGCATATTAGGAGTGATATGCATGCGCTTATATTGAAAAATTTCCTTATAAGCTTGTTCATAAGTCAGGGCAGTATAATACGATGGCGAATGCTTTGAGTAGATGTGTGGCATTGATGAGAACTCTTAGTTAAGAGATAGTAGGTTTTGAAGTGTTGAAGGAGTTGTATGTAGATGATGATAATTTTAGCAAGGTTTGGGCTAGTTGTGTGCATAAACAGCCTTATAATGATTTCTACATTCATGATGGTTTTCTCATGAAGAGTGGGCAACTGTGTCTACCTCGTACATCTCTTCATGAGAAGGTCATTCGGAATTTATATAGTGGTGGTTTAGCGGGTCATCTTGTTAGAGATAAGACTATTGAGGCTATGAAGGAGAGGTACTATTGGCCTAAGTGGAGGAAGGATATCATTAACCTAGTGGCTAGGTGTTAAGTTTATCAGAAGGCCAAAGGACATACTCAAAATACAGGATTATACATGCTATTGCCAATTCCTAATGCTATTTGGGAGGATCTTTCGATGGACTTTATGTTGGGTTTACTGCGAACTTAACGAGATATAGATTCTATATTTGTTGTGATGGACAGGTTCTCCAAGATGGCACATTTCTTGCCATGTAAGAAGACTGCAGATGCATCCTCTATAGCCAAACTATTCTTTAGGGAGGTTGTGAGATTGCATGGAGTGCCAAAGAATATCACTTTTGATCGTGATACTAAGTTCCTTAGCCATTTCTGGATGACACTTTAGAAGATGTTTGATTTTTCTTTGAACTTCATTAGTACAACATATCCATAGACAGATGGACAGACAGAGGTGGTGAATAGGATATTGGGCAATCTGATTCAGAGTATTTACATGGATCGACCTAAACAATGGGACTTTGCTATAGCACAAGCGGAGTTTGCCTACAACAATGTTGTTCATAGTGCTACAGGTAGATCTCCATTTTTTATTGTGTATATACAATGTCCTAACCATGCTTTGGACTTAGTGAAGCTTCCAAAGGTTCCTGGTCTTAGTGTGGTGGCTAGTGATTTAGATAAGCAGGTTCAAGAGGTACAAGCGGATGTCAGAGACAAGCTTGACTAAGCTAATACTAGGTACAAAATTGAGGCAGAAAAATATAGGCATTTTAAGATTTTTAATGTGGGAGATGAGGTTATGGTGTTCATTAGCAAAGCAAGGATGCAAGGTGGACATAGCAAGCTGCAACAACGTAAATATGGGCCTTATAAGGTAGTTCGAAAGATTAATAATAATGCTTATATTATTGATTTGCCGTTATAAATGAGGATCTCGAAGACATTCAATATTGCATACATCACCTTATTTCAGCCAGATATGAGCCTTGGGTATCAAAAAAATCACTCGAGGTCGAGTTCTTTACAAGTGGAGGTGAGTGATGAGGACATAATACATAGCCGTGTGTCTGATCAACACGCCTGTGTATCGTGTCCTCATCATTCACCTCTACTTACAAAGAACTCGACCTTGAGTGATTTTTTGGATATCCAAGGCTCATATGTAGCTGAAATAAGGTGATTTCTACAATATTGAATGTCTTCGAGATCCCCATCCATGCCGGAAAATCAATAATATAAGCATTGTCATTGGTTTTTGAAATGGACAGCAGCAAACACGGCTATGCCCGTGTCTCATTGTGCTTTGGATGGCAGTGGAGGACATGCTCGTGTAGCAGCCCGTGTTTGAAAGGATCGGCGTCATAGATTTACACGCCCAGCAACACGCCTGTGGATGTGACCGTGTCGCGTTTGGGAGGATTTACTGAATTTCAACAGGCCCGTATTTTTATAGCACACGGCCGTGTCTCGCAGTTGATTAAGAAATTCAAATTTTATTAAGTTATTTTGTTTGATTGGAATTCTATTTAATTATTCCAGTTTTAGCCTTTTATTTCTTAGATTATAAATAGTTAATGCTAGGGTTTGCAGACGATGAATCTTTAAAATTATTATCAATCAAATTAAGCTTTGCTTATTCTTTTCTTTGGATTAAGAATTAATCTCTGGATTGAGATTATGGTCCGTCTTAAATAATCAATGTGTTTGATTATTGCGCTACCCGCTGCATCAAAGGCAGTTCTATATATAGGCTGTATAGCACGAAAAAATTAAGAGGAACATAAATAGTATTTTTCGATCATCAAACCTAATTATCCATAAGCAAAAAGAAATGATCAAGAAATAGGCTTTAGAAATGTAGCTACACATATGTATGACAAAGTAGTAGTGTGATCATCATCTTCTCAGCCTGCTACTACTCTCCTCAGTTAGTTGCATTAAGTTGCTCTCATCATTATGCTATTCACCAAGCTGATCATCAAGTTACTATTACTACTGCTACTACATATAATATGTTTATAATAGTAATCAACATACTATTGGTTTTCTCTTGTATCTAATGTCATTCTATAACTAACTTATTTACATTTTTCATTCTTATTGGTTAGTTTAGAATTTTAATTAGCACAGTTAGTTACATCTTTCAACTTGTATATAAGTAATGACAGTTATCAAATGAAGCAGTATGAGACTTAATTGTCTTATTTTCATAAATTCTGTTATGGTATCAGAGCTCCAGATTCATTTTCTTTCTTTGAATTTTTAGTCGCCAAACACCAAAATTTTCTCATATTTATTATATTTTATTGAAAACTATAGCATTATTTAGTCTTTTTTTTAATGGTTAATCAAGATTAATCAATGGAATGACCACAAGATCTTCTATCTAGTCCATTTTTCATTAATCCAAATGAAAATTCATTCTAGTTCTTACTTCTACAATCTTAACTGGAAATAAATTTCACTCTTGGTCTTAGTCAACGAGAATGGCAATGATTGCTAAGAATAAGCTTAGGTTTATTCATGAAAATGTATCAGTTTCCAAACAATTATAATCCTATCTTTCCCACTTGAGAGAGCTGCAATACCATGGTATTGCCTAGCTAACAAAATCTTTGTCATCTTCCATTTTACAAAGTGCAATTTTGATTGATTATACTAAAGATTTATAGAAAAACCTGCATGATGGATTTGGGCAGAGAGATGTAGTGAGAATTTTAGATTTATAAGAAGAGATTTCATCTTTTAAATAAGGTGTCGTGTCTATAACTATTTACTTTACTCAATGAAAAATTCTTCAGGATGAGCTGACTAATTTGAGACCTATGCCTTCTTATGTATGCAATCCCTAATGCAATTACAGTGCTTTTAAAATTATACAAAAGTATCATCATCAAGTTTATGCAATTTATTTTCTTAAAGGATTAAATGCTAATTTTTCAATTGTAAGATCTTATATATTTTTTTTTCAGTAAACCATGAGGTATCCTGAGTGGGCTCCAACTGTAGGAGGCACCTTTAAGCCTATACCACACTCAGACTACTCCCCGCTCAAGCTAGGATGAGATCCCTGTCGGGACGGAAGCTCTACCTCAAGAAATAGCTGCATAGAAGGTGGAGGTTTGAACTCTCGACCTCTTAAGCCAGAGACAGACTCCTTACTGTCTGACCTGTGCCCCTTGGGTAAAATCTTATATCTTGATCATGGATCCAATTCTATCAATAGATAAAGTATTTATTTAGCCTTACCATATTAAAGGCAAATTAGTGGTAGTACAGTTAAGAAAATAAATGAATCCACAGTATTATATGCTGATAGAAGAAGAAACTTCTTAAAAAATCCTAACTTTACAATAGGATCATCAAATGAATTAAAGAAATTTGTCATTTATAATGCTGAAAGAAACTGACTTGTTCTTATTATGACATTTATAGACATTTTATTGATCAGTACTATAAGAAGCATGACTACCTGCCTTAATACAAACCTCTAAATATTCTAATAGTTTTGCTAATCAAGTTAAAAGCAGTTATATTTCTCTTGAAAATGCAGGTAAGTTTTATAACCATGATCCTAAAGGAAAAGCAAATCAACAAAGAAAAGTCTAATATTGAATCGAATGATCTTGTTTTCACTAAAAAGTAGTATAATCAGATATTAGCTCTTATTCAATTAATTACTAAGCCTTCTTGTTGTTCAACCTTAATAAATATAGTATTAGTTATTTTTGGAAATATGTCGGAAATAGGTATATTCTTCTATTCCATCATAATTTCTATCGCAGCTATGCTTTAATAATCTACACGGATAGTAGATACAAAAGCAACATACTATACAATTGGTTTTTTGAATCAATTTTCTTATTATAAATTTATTTGCAACATGTTTATCAACCTACCAGACATAGACAATATGTTAGTCACTCATATTAGGAAAGTACAATTAACTTTTGATATCATTTTTTGTAATGTATTATATGTGCCAATTTTTTTTAACCTTATTTTTACAAGCCAATTGATTGAAACCTCTAATTGTTTCTTTATTTTTTTACCATCTTATTATAATTAATAACTAAGTACACCAGAAATAATGTAAGGTGTAGTTTATGGTTTTAAAGATAAATGGTAGTCTTTAAGTTATATGGGAAGTTTAATAGATCAATTGGATTCTTAATGGGGTTTAAAGAATAATAAGAAGAAGAAAAGAATCATCAAAGTTAGATTGAAGTGGTAAAGTGGAAGAATTAGGATGATGGGTATCAATTAAAGTTTTTAGATTTTCTATAAAAATATCTTTTATAATAACATCATCAGTATAAGGCAAAACAAGATCTAAAGCAGAAAAATTAGATGATTGAATAAGGGAAATATATATATTTAGTAAAAAGAACATCGCTAAAGAAAAAAAAATTTTGGTGTTAATATCATAGACTTTATAGCTTTTGACAAAAGAGGGATAGTCAAGAAAAATACATTTTATGGTTTGAGGATTAAATTTATACCTTTAATGAGAAAGAGAAGAGATAAAATATTGACAACCAAAAGCTTTAAGGTTATTAAATACAGGAAGTTTATGGAAAAAAAGTTAATAGAGAGTATGATTGTCTATAATTAGAGTGCAATTGATCAAATATGTATCATGTAAGATACAATTCATCTAAAACTCAATAGACAGGTGAGCTTGAAAATGAAGTTCATGAGCTAAATTAAAAAGATATTGATATTTGTATTCTATAATACTATTTTATTATGGTGCATAAATATAAAAAGTTTGATGGAATATACCTTTTGATGATGACCATAGATGAAAGTAGTAGACATGGGTACCCAAATGTCTATATGGACTCAATTAAAATAATTTTGAGTTACATAAGTGCTAACTTGAAACGAAGGCTTTTTCTATTTATTGAAATGAAATGTCACAACTAAAATTATGAAACATAATTGAACTATCTATTTGACTTAGAGTTTTTAGTCTTAGAAATGAAGGATGTCCAAGCCTTTATAGAGTTTTAAAATTAACAAAGTTTAAGTAGGAATTGACTAATGACTTATTTGCAAAAAATGATGATACTGAATTTCCATATTTTTGAAACTGATAAAAGACCATTTTATTCTTTATTTGTACTAATTGTCTTCCAACTTTGAAGTTATAATATTTCTCCTTCTTATAAAAATTTTGTTGGCTAAATTATAGAAGATAAATATGAAGTTAGAAATAGTAGCAGTGATAACTCTAATCATGGAATAAATCTTGTTAATCATGGAAACTCTAATTAAGTAAATAAGCAATTAACTCTACAACGGCTAGTAATCTTATCAAAAAATTTATTTATAATATATGAGCTATAATTTGGTGACCTTCTATAACTAGTATTCTTCTTTCTTTTCTTGTGTGACTGTACTGTATTTTTTAAGGGAAATGAGATTATAACTTCACTTTATTCTCTTTATGGTATTAGAGCTCTTTACATAAGAGAAGAAAGAAAACTCATAATCTCATGGCCAATCCTAAACAAACCTTACTCACCATTCAAAACTTTCATCAATGTTCCAGCCTTGTAACTTTGAAACTCAATCAAACGAATTATCTCCAATGGAAATCTCAAGTTGTTCCTTTAGTTTGTAGCCTTGGTATACAACATCATTTAGAAGAGGGAGGCGAACCACCAATGAAGATTCAATCTGATGACAAAGAAGTAATGAATCCAGCCTACACTACTTGGCTCAACAATGACGACCTTTTAACTACCTGGTTATTAGGCACCATCACTGAGGAAATTTTGCTTGATCTTGACGATGCTAGCACTGCCTATCAATTGTGGAGATCAATTGAAGAAAAGTTGTTACCTAGTTTAAAAGAAAAGAAGGTTCTTTGTATAAGACACTCATGACATTGACGAAAGGGAATATGTCCCTTGAAGAATATCTTCAGAAATTTAAGAGGATTTATGATAATCTTACTGCCATTAAAAGCCCCTTGATGAAACAAACAAAGTTTTCCAACTTGATAGAGGGTTTGGTCTTAAATATAAAGATTTTAGAATGGCTATGTTAAAATCCTCTATAGCCTTCATACAATCAATTTGTTTTGCCTCTTAAGGCTCATGATCAAATGATGCAATTGGAAGCAGAAACCAATGGACATCAAGTGAACCATGAACAAGTTTATTTCAGCAAATGTGGCAAAGGAAGAGGTCGTGGTGGTCGATTCAATCTTAGAGGCCAAGGTTTCATTCCTGCTACTAGCCGAGGCTAACACAATCATAACGATAAATATAAAGGCGATCAAACTTAAAATACTCAACTTCAAAAAGATGGCACTGTAGTATGTCAAATTTGGGGTAAACATAACCATTCTGCTCTTAAGTATTGGAACAGATTTAATCATTCATTTCAACCTGAAGAAGAGCTTCCTCAAGCCTTAGCCACTCTTGTTATAAATGATATTAATGACACGACCTTTTATGCGGACTCAGGTGCTATTACTTACATCATGAATAATGCTGGTAAAATCTTAAAACTCATACCTTACTATGGTAAAAATTCTCTCTATATTGGTAATGGTGAAAGCTTAAACATTTCATATATAGGTGAAGGCAACATACACATTAAAAATGGAAATCTTAGACTCAAAAATGTATTAATTGTACCTGAGATAAAGAAGAATCTTTTATCTATAAGTCGATTAACTCAAGATAATGCATGTAACATTATATTTTTAGCTAATACTTTTATTATTGAGGATTTAAAGAGAAAAGTGATAGCTAGAGGCTTCAAGAAAGGTGGCTTATATGCTTTGGAAGAATTGAAAAATGTTGCCTTTGCTACCATTACTAATGGTGGCTATACCATCTGGCATCAGCGTTTAGGACATGCAAACTCTAAAATTTTAGATTTTTTGAAGAATAAACACATTGTTAATGTTTCTAATTGGAAGAAGCGAGGAACCATTTGTCCTTCTTATCAAATGGAAAAAAGTTGCAAGCTCTGTTTCGGTTCATGTATGAGTATTACTAAATATCCTCTTCAGAAATTGTATTGTAATTTATGGGGACCTGCCCCTATTTCTTCTTGTTAAAATTTCAAATTTTATGCTATCATAATTAATAATTTTTCAAGATATTCCTGGATAATTCCTTTAAAGAAGAAATAAAATTTCTTTGATCAATTTCTTAAATTGCAAAAACTCATTGAAAATCATTTTGAAAGAAAAATTAAGAATTTTCAAAGTAATGGAGGTGGAGAATTTATTTTAAAGGCTTTTTAAAACCATCTAAAATAATGTGGAATTCATTAATAGTTTTTTTTGCCCTAATACTCCTGAACAAAATGGTGTCGCTGAAAGAAAACACTGTCATATATTTAAGACTGGTTTAACTCTTTTTTTTAATCAAAACTTCCCATAAAATACCGGGTTGATGCTTTCCTCACTACTATTTTCATAATCAATAGAATATCTTATGCCAAATTGAAAATGGAAAATCCTTATTTTAAACTATCTGGTACTAACCCCGACTATGAAAGTTTAAGAAGTTTTGGATGTAGGTGTTATCCTTATCTTCGTAACTATGGAAAAGACAAATTTTTGAAAAAGATATATCCTTGTGTGTTCATCGGGCATAAAGGATATAGATGTCATGATCCAGCTACAAACTGAGTCTGTATCTCTAGACATATGATCTTCAATGAAAGCAAGTTTCCTTTTGACAAAAGCTCAACTGAAAGCAATACAATCACTTCATCCGAACTTGTGTCTTATAAGGATCATGAAGCATGGATTCAAAAAGGGACAACCCCTATCACTACCACCAATATTGATGATCATCCAGAGATTTTAACAAATAAAAGTGTTGACTTTAAAGATGATGTTATAGCTTAGACTAATAATGAAGAAGCAGCACCTTCTTATATTCCTCCAAAACATCATGATGAAAGAACTGACCAAGAATCTCATATAAATCCTTAAGAACCTTCAACTACCGAAGACACACAAGGTCTCAATAGCACTACTTAACTTCACGGTGAAGGAGCTGCTTAAAATTCTTAAGAGACATCTTCCTCTGAAAGCACTCAAGGAAACATCTCCAAGGATCTTGTTGTTTCGGCAACAAATCCTCAAGGAGATGGAAACACTATAAATCAGTCTAATAATTCTTATTACTCTTCTTCTATTTTTAATAATTTTAGAGATATCACAAATAATTTAGTTATTGACTTAAATATTCCTTCTATAGGTACAACAAATGATCAAATGCATAGATTAGTAACAAGGAGGCAACTAGCTCAAAATCATGAACTTGACCCGACTAGCTATTAAAATTTAAAAATCAAGAGAAAGAAGCAGCATACTCATACCACTTTATCTTGCATAATAGACACGAAATTAAGAACCAACATCCTGAAAGTAAGTTATTTCTATACCTCATTGGTACAATGCCTTGAAAGAGGAACTTTTGGCCTTTCACTTAAATCAAATGTGGACTCTTGTACTAAGATCTCCTTGCACAAATGTCATTGGCTCCAAATGGATATTCAAAACTAAATTAAACAAGGATGGCACCTTAGATAAGTACAAAGCTAAACTAGTAGCTCAAGGCTATACTCAAGTTCAAGGAATAGATTACAATGAAACTTCAGTCCTGTTATGAAAGTCATTACGATACGACTTGTCCTTAATATTGCCATCTCTTTTAAATGGAATCTAAGGCAACTTGATATTAAGAATGCCTTTTTACATGGCTAACTAAGTGAAACGGTCTTTATAGAATAACCTCTAGGCTTCAAGGATACTCATCTACCTCATTTCATGTGCAAACTGCAAAAGTCAATTTACGGTCTCAAATAAGCTCCAAGAGCCTGGTTTGATCGGTGATCAAAATATTTGTTTTAGTTTGGCTTTATGTATAATAATATTGATTCTTTTCTATTTATACTTCGTGCTAACTCTAATATCATTCTAATGCTCGTTTATGTTAACGACATTGTGGCAATAGGAAATAATGATAAAGTTATTCCATAATTGGTTGCTGATTTAGGGAAGGAATTTACAATTAAAGATCTTGGTAACCTCCACTTCTTCCTTAGTTTCGAAGTTCAATATACAAATACAAGACTCATTGTATCTTAAGGCAAATATGCAAAGGACCTGGTGACTAAAGCATGATTAGAGAAAATCTCACATTTTAATACTCCCATGGTAATAAAGGTTTAATCTACAATAAAGGATGATGAGTTTATTGATATAAAAAACTATCGTAGTTTTATCGGTGCTCTTTTATATTTCACATATAATAGATCGAATATTATACAATTTATCCATAAAGTTTGTCAAAAGGTTTAATGACCAACTGTTGGTGATTATAAAGTGGCTAAACACATTCTTCGGTATGTGAAAGCCACAGTTGATTTTGGTCTATATTTCACTCATCGAAGTTCCTTTAATCTCTATGGCTTTTGTGATATGGATTGGGCTGGGCATCCTACCATATAGAGAAGCACATCAGGTTATTGTATTTATCTTAGAAGCAATTGTATATCTTAGTCATCTAAATGGCAACCCACCATTTTTATATCAAGCTTTGAAGCTGAATATAGAGTTATGGTTATTGCTACTACTGAAATCACTTGGATAACAGTCCTTCTCAAAGATATTGGAATACATTTTCATCAACCACCTCAACTATTCTCAGATAACTTAAGTCCATTATACATGATAGTCAATCCAGTCTTCATCTTTAGTCTAAACATATAGCTATCGATTATCATTTTATTAGAGAGAAGGTGGCTCTTAGTATTCTTATTACAAGGTTTGTTTGGTCATCTTAATAACTCATAGACATATTCACAAAATCTTTAGCCAAACTCTCCTTCCAGAATTTAAGAGACAAGCTTGGAGTTCATTTGATCATTCCCTCTAACTTGAAAAAGGGTGTAGAAGATAAATATGAACATGGAAACATCGATAGAAATAACTCTAATCATGGAATAAATCTTGTTAATCATAAAAACTCTAATTAAGTAAATCAGTAATTAACTCTGCAATGGCTAGTAATCTTATCAAATAATTTATTTATAGTATATGAGTTGTAATTTAGTTACCTTATGTAACCAGTATTCTTTTTTCTTTTCTTATGTGACTATACTGTATTTAAATAGCTAAGGAAGATTCTTATATATTTTAAGGGGAATGAGATTATAACTTTACTTTATTCTCTTTACAAAATTTCTACCACCATGAACCATAACATTACCATAAAACTACTCAACATGATTATTGGAAAGCAAACATGGATGCTAAAATCCAGGCTCTCTAAGCTTGGCAATTCATTACTTGGATACTTTTTCCTCTATGGCAAAAATGAGTACTATATGAGTTCTT
This sequence comes from Macaranga tanarius, assembly GCA_949673435.1. Taxonomy (NCBI): domain Eukaryota; kingdom Viridiplantae; phylum Streptophyta; class Magnoliopsida; order Malpighiales; family Euphorbiaceae; genus Macaranga; species Macaranga tanarius. The sequence goes on along the minus strand of CATIWO010017476.1, from coordinate 1,072 downwards.
CTTGTTATAGCAACTATCAAAGACCAGCATCTCTATTAATATATCAATAATGCTTCTCTACATGGTAATTTCACTATCAAAGACCAGCATCTCTATTAATATATCAATAATGCTTCTCTACATGGTAATTTCACTAAGGAAGTATTATATATAACTTCCTCCTAATTTTCACTATAAGAAACTAAACCAAGTTTGTAAACTCTTAAAAAGTCTTTATAAACTGAAATAGGCTAGCAGACAGTGGAATGCTAAACTAACTTTAGCTTTTCTTCATTAAGGTTTTTTTTGGCAGCTTATAATTCGTCTCAGTTTCTCAAACACATTAGATAATTTTTCTTTATTCTCTTTTCATGGATGATGTCATTGTAACTAGTAATGATCTTTCTCAAATCATAAAAACTAAATAGTTTTTTTATGAATAGCTTAAGAACAAAGATTTTGGTCCTTTGAAGTACTTAGGACTTGAGGTTACTTGTTCTCAAGCTGACATTAATCTTTGCCAATGAAAATATTCTCTTCACTTGTTAATAGGCATTAATTTTACTAGTTCTAAATACATTTCTTCACCAATGGATCCTCATTTAAAATTGTCCAAAACCATTGACTCTCCTCTTTTTGATATCACTTCTTATAGAAAGCTTGTTAGTAAATTGTTGTATTTTACTAATACACATCTAGACTTATCATTTGTTGTTCAATAATTGTTAGAGTTTTTGGATTGATCCTGTTTTAGATTTTCCCTAAGTTTTATATGGTTTTCTAGACTTATTTGTTATGAAAATAAGTTCTGAGGCTTGTTTTGTGCCTAAGGAACATTCAGGGGTCAAAATGGATATTTTACTTTTTCAAAAAAAAAAAAAGAATTTATTAAGATATTTTTTGAAAGTTACGGTAGCAATTTCATTCCTTCACGTTTCCTACTTCTTTTTCTTCTTTCTTTCTTTCTTCTTCTTTCTTCCTCATTTTCTTTTCCTTCTTCATTTTCTTTTCTTTCTCTCTACAAATTTTCAACCCTCAAGTTCTGAAGCAACAATTCAAGGAATTCTTATCAAATTAAAGATTCACAAAAGCA